>WYDI02028237.1:0-51670 GCA_009867235.2 Psittacus erithacus | reverse complement strand
ATCGGTATTATCAGTACTGTTCCCAGACCGAAAGTCAGAAACACAGCACTGCACCAGCTACTAAGAAGGAGAAAAAACGACTGCTACTGCTGAGCCCAGGACACACTGTCCAGGAGCAGAGAGCCAGGGGTACCAGCCTAGACAGACAGGCAGTGTTCCATGGATGGGGTGCTGTCCCCCTGTGCCCAGCAAGGAGAACAGGGTATGGCCAGTGATGGGGATGGGCTCAGAGGCAGCCCAGGGATCACCAGACATATCTGTATTGAGACAGATCTGGGACAAGCAAGGAAGTCACACCAGGTAAAGGGCTGAGCATACCTCAGTTCAGGTATGAGGCTTGTACCACTCAGGGCCCCAGGGAAAGCTGTGAGTGCACTCCGAACTCTCAGAGCTGAAGCCTAAAATGGACATCAAGAATTTGGCTTTGGATTTGCATCCTTCATCCAGAGATAAATTCTGGGATTAGAACAGGGAAATAGAATGGGCAGAAGACTCTGTCAGCAGTTTTCAAGCTGCCTGCCTCAGTTCTTATCTCCAGGACAGCACCTGCCTGCAGCCCTGTTTCACACAGGAATCAGCAACAGAGTTGGAAGAGAAAAGTGAAGTGACATAGGGTGACAGGGGATCAACTTCTGCAATGGAGGATGCAATGACCCGTAATAATCCCACTCATTACAGAGATGAGAACTTGCTAAGTTCTTGCTAAGTGTGATAGGGACTACTTTGGAAAATCATTCATTGCAATCCGGCTGAAAATGTGAAGGTTTTGAAGCAATGAACTCCAGTGGGCAGATAGCCTTAGTTACAGGTATCTGTTCACAAGGGGCAAAATACTGCTCAAGCACCTGCTCTTCACTACAGTACTGAGGACAGCTAATTTTTTCGCATGCACTCCTGCTTTAACTTCCTTACCTGACAATCACACATGCATCCTGGAGGAGTCCAACAACCACCAATCTTTTATCATTTTGGTAACACATCTGACATTTTTGCAGGTAAGCCACTTAGGTCGGTAAACCAGCCTCTTTGCTGGCTTGGCTTTGTGAGGTGCAACCCATCTCAGGTGGGTCTAGTGCTGCTTTCTGCTGCAAGCAGGCAGTTCTACTTTGAAGACTGCTCCAAACACACAAAAGATGTTGAACTGTGTGAAACTGTGTAAAACCGGAAGTTTTAAAATTTCTGTTGGTGGTACACTCTTACAGAAGCAAGTGGTAGTGTCAGTTTTGTTGCCAACTTAAGGAAGAGCAGGAGCAGGTATTTGTATGGGAGTCTGCTCCATTATTGCCAGGTTGTTCCCATAGTAAATTTGAATGCAGTTTTCACTAATCCGGAACTTGCTGCTGCCCCTCATAGTTTCCACAACATGCTTCCCAGAAACTATTCTCTCTTCAAGAGCTCTCTTTTTCTGCCTATGAGGGCTTGCTTTTGCTTTCCCAGCAGTATTAGCTGGGTCTGAAGAAAGAGAATGGGGAAGAGCAGAATGACTGAGTACATGGGAGGTCCCAAACCATTTTCTTCATGGTGAAGCTGTTTTAAGCAGTTACCTCTTCCCTCTGTCAGTCTTAGTCTTGCCATCCCTTCAGCAGGGTGACCACAGGTCCGGGTGGAGCAGGCAGCCAGATGGACCAGGGAAATGATCAGAATTAAAAATAACCCTTCCCTAGTGAGACTGTCTCTGCCACACCAGCTTACACTGTCCTACCAGCCAGCATGACTGAGGCTACCTTCGCAGGCAGGGCATATCCAGGTGTGCCTTCCTGGCTGTCACCAGACACTGTGCCACCCCCCTCCCTGGCCCAGCCCTGAGTCCTCACCCTCCTCACCCAGAATAACTGGGGCTGTACAACAAATGGGAGGTTTCCATCATAGATCTGTTCTGGATAACATGCACAACATAGTAAAGTGTTTCTTAGATTTGTACTTTGCTGGCTGTAGGAAATCAGAGATAATGTGTCAGGGCTCAATATACTCACTTGATCTTGTGTGGGTGAGGCCAAGGCACCATTACTGGTCAGGAACAGTCACTACTGCAAAGATAAAACTCATTTCCACCCACATACAGAGCTCTATGTTGTAAATTAAGGTCATGGTCTGGCCTTAAATTGAACAGACCAGTAAGAAACGTGTTAGTATAACTTGATCCTTATAAGCCCAAACCAAATTATTACAGCAATCATTAAAATAACTGTGAGTACAGAAATATTAGAGCTATGAAACTGCATGTTGTAATTACTGGTGTTATCTCAGTGTTTTATATTCAAAGTTCTCTGTTCTGGATACTATTAATGAATATTGAATTGGAGAACAGAGAATGAACTTCTCAGCATTAACAGCAGTTTAGCTGTGTTTAAACCAAGATGGTTCCTTTTTCTCTTTTTCTGCCTCAGCCGTATCTTTAGACCCCCATCTAACAGCAGCTGTGATTTATTTTTAGCTTTTTTTCTTTGCATATTTAAAAAGGGTGTTTCCGTATGGTGTGAAGCATAAGCTAGTGCAGCAATTAACTGGCAAAGAGACTGAGCTTTACAATTCCAAATAAGTCAGAAATTAATTTCTGCTATGAACCAGACATCTACACAAAGTGAATAATATGCCTCTACTATACACGAAGATTGTATATCTATCCATTCAAGGGACTCCGTGAAGTATACAAGCTGAATTCAAAAGAAGACATTTAGCAGTGAGTTTAAATGCCTGTAACACCACAGTACCAGCGGACTGTTGTAGTGTTGTCTTTTTAATTCATATTCTATAACTTGAAATCAACAATATCCTTTCAGAAGCACTACCCTGTATATCTAATGGAGCATGATCTAAAGGCTACATTTGCATCTAAATACAATGATCCATGCAGAAAATATCTGGCTTTTATTTATAAATTACAATGAGGTTTTCTTTTTCTACTTAAAATTGTTGTCTTTAAAGAAAAGAAAGGTCTGTCTTCCAAGAGATGAACAACTGTTTTCATATTGTTGGGATAAGGTACAGCTATCTTACCCATCAGGACAGTCTGCACATAAGGAGTCTTAAAACTGTGACTATATAAATGTTTTCCTCTGCCATTTTGTCCTGGTTTAACTTCACTGGGCAACTAAGTACCACAGAGCCGCTTGCTTAATGCCCCTCCCTGTGCCACCCCCAGTGAGATGGGAAGAAGAACTGGAAAAAAGTAAAACCCTTGGGTTGCAATCAGAACAGTTTAATAATTGAAATAAAGTAAAATAGAATAATAATATAGAAATAATAATGTGGAAATGAGAGCCATAAAACCCAAGAAAGACAAGTGATGCACAATACAGTTGCTCACCACCCATTGACCAGTATCCACCCCGACCCAAACAGTGGTCAGTCTCTTCCAGGACAACTAAAATATCGGTGTGTTATCAGTATTGTTCTCAGACTAAAGCCAAAGCACAGCACTGCAGCAGCTACTAGGAAAACAAACCAAACCCTTGATCCCAGCAAAAGCCAGGGCACATTTTTAACTAGGGAAGTAGCTTTCAGTAAATAAATGCTGTGGGTACACTGCAAACTTTTTTTACACTGTATCATAATTAAGATCTAATTAACAAGTCCTCATAAAGAAAAAATTAATTTCTGGATCTTCTTTGCTTTTCTGTTTTATTAAAGAAATCTCTGGGGTTTCTGCCTAAAAGACACAAAAAAGCCTTCACAACTAGAGAGCATCCTGATCCTTTATTTGTGAACATTAGAATTTTAACAATATAAACCAGTGTAAATTTTTTCAAACCTATAAAACCCCTTAGACTTCTCTGTCTGGTACACTGGTGCAATTCTCCTTTAGGCAGTTGGTTTCTGACCTCAGTGCCCTCATCAGCAGGAATGGGAAGAAAAGGTTTTGCTTCCCTATTCTGTTTTGCTGATTTATGATAGTTTACAAGTGCTCTGGTTTAACCGGGCAGGCAGCTGAACACCACACAGCCATTTGCTCCCCCACGCCAGTGGGATGGAGCATTAAATTAGAAAAAAGGTAAAACTCATGGGTTGAGATAAAGGGAGCTTAAAAAGACCGAAAGAAAGGGAAAATAATAGTGATGGTTAAAGAACATACAGAAGTTGGGGTCAGCTGTTCTGGCTGTGTCTCCTCCCAGCTTCTTGTGCAACCTGAGCCTCCTTGCTGGCAAGGCAGTATGAGAAGCTGACTTAATGTAACTGCTGAACGACAACTAAACACCAGTGTGTTATCAACATTATTCTTATCCTAAATCCAAAACCACGGCACTGTACCAGCTACTAGGAAAAAAATTAACTCTATCCCAGACTAAACCAGAACAATACCACAGGCACTTTAAACCAGTTGAGCATCTTCTCAAGGCAAACTAAATCACCTTACGTCTCCTTCAAGGCTGTCTCAACACGGCACCTCTTTACACAGCCAATGAATAAAACAGAGTGAAGCTTGCAGAGACCCAGCCACACACAGAAACCTGCCTCCTCAGCTCATGGCATTCTTTCCATTGGAGCTCCCTGAACCCTCAGCTATCACTTCTGCTTGGCCTCTCTCCAGGCTGGATTAGACACACCAGCGGGGACAAGCTATACTCAGGCAGAGTTCCTCTGCTGCTGTCTAGCTCAGAAAGGAGTGGAAAAGCCTGATGTCTGCAGTGCTTAAAAATGTGGAACATGTCTGGGAAATACCTCAGAAAATACTGGGTTTTAAGCAATTGCACCATAGCAAATCTCTGGCATGTGGGATAGACCCTAACTCCTCTTCATTATCCACAGCCGCTCCTTTTCCTATTCCTTCTGAGTATGTCTGCATTGCAGTGACTGTTCACAGAAGTACTGCCAGGCTGGATTAAGCTCACTCAACTCCTGCTAACTGCTGCGGTAGAAGCAAAATGGCCTGTTACGAATTCTGCTTCAGGAAATTTTTGCATGGCTTTGTGTTTTAAACTGTCCGCAATGCAATTAGTCAGAAATTTTAAAAGTGCAGGTCCATGGTCTAGTAACAGAGCTGAGCGCCCAGGAACTCAGAGGATCAGTCATTTATTCAGATGCAGGTGTTTGGGCATATGCTTGTAAAATAAAACCAAACACAGACCCTAAAAAAAAAAGCCAAAAAACCCCTGAAATAACCAAACAACAACAACAAAAAACCCCAAACCATTAAAAAAAAATCCAAAAAACCCCACATCAACAACAGAAACCAAACAAAAAAACAGTGCAATACTGTTGTATGAAGTTCTGTTTTTTAAAAGTTAATAATTATATTTACTAATTACATTCCCGTGATAAAAACTGCCTTTCTGCTTATCTCTGCTCAGATACACTTTTCTAAACAAAACAAAGCTCACCAGTCTTTTTCTTCTCAGAACTCAACAGTTTCCAGTACCCACCTTCAAGGGTAAAGATGAATTTGTACACAGCTCTCTCCAAGGACTCTTTCTCTGTCATTATGGCTCTGTTTATCATAGGGTCTCCAGGGACCTGTTCCGTGGTTTGCTCCCTGCAATTCTTCTCTGACAGTGGCAGGAATGAGAAACTAGAGGGAGGGAACTGGGATTTGCTAGCCCAAAGCCAGGACTAGTTTTGCTCAAGCTTAGAAAATCCAGGACCAAAACCTCTGTGCTCTGGCTGCAATACTAGATACTTCCCTTATTGCAGCAGGGAAGCAATACACTTTTTTCTAAGTTCTGTGGAGGGTCAGGTTCCTACATAGTGCTTTAATTCTCTGGCATACTTGTTGCATGATGAAACTCCTCCATCACGACACAATGCTGCAGGTGCATCCCAGGAGACAACACAACCTCCACCACCCACAGCACATTGGTGTCCTGACTCGTGTGCATAATCCTTTAATGAGTTTGGTATCTTTCCAACATCCATGCAGATACAAGACATGAGTATGTTGACCCTACAAGCATGAATCATCAGGGTGCTGTAAGCAGAGGCAAGCTCTGCATTTAGTATTCAGTTTGTTTGAATAGCTTATCCTCCTCCCATCTTTCTCACTACATGTGGTCTTGGGAGAAGTTCACTGGGGAGCAACCACCACGTGTAACAGCTGAAAGGGGAAGTGTTTTCTTCATCTTTTTGTGAAAACAAGCAGCATTCGGTGCCAGACAAGGACATGGAGGAGGAGGTTGCTACCACATTGCAGGATTAGAAGCCAAGCATGAGACGTGGAAGAGGGGCTGGCAGGAGGACGAGGAGGAGGGGAATTCCACCTAGTTCCCTCTATGAATCCAAGTCAAGTGTATATGAACCTTCGTACCAAGGTTGATGCTCATATCAGGTACTTTAAGCATTCATGTCATCAAATAACAATGGTCTGACGGATTAAAACCATATCTTCGTAACACGAGTGTCTGGTAGCAACTTGTGTTGTATAGTGTAACTCACTACATTTCCTCCTTGAATCAGATGGCCAGAACGGAGCAGATTGGAGTTTTCTGAGGAGCAAAGGGAGCCAAATTCCTCTTCTCCTTTACCAATCAGCACCTCCCACATGATGTCTATTCTATGTCTGTAGTGCTGGTAACTAATCCTGATATTGCTATGTACAGATGGGCTTGCTAAGGAAATGAAATCTCTGGACTGTTGAGAAAGCTTTCATAGTTCATTCATAGGTGATTAATTGTTTACCCGGTCATCAAATTACCCTTTGAGAAAACCCTTAGAAAATAGGTCCCAATAATAAAGTACACTGTCAAAACTGTCCTCACGTAGTTTTAACTACTTTGGTGTTAGACGTAAACTCAACTCCAACAGACAATTATTCTATATATATTTTATTGTGAGTCTAGATGTACACATAAAATTAATTGATTCAAAATGGAATACTGTGTTTTGGCAGCCAGCTTTTGTTAACAAGTGTGCTTCTATCATTAAAGGAGGGAAAATACAGCTAAAGTAATTTATGAATGACAGCTGGAACATAGTACTGAATAGCAATATGTAAAGTATGCTAGAGATTGAAAACAAATAAAATATTTTTTATCATCTCTTTGCATACAGGTGGTGGCCCTGTCAGGAGCTATTCTTTCATCCTCGCAGGCACAAACTTAATATGTGAGAAATTAGTTAACACGTTGCTGCACAATTGCTTCTGTGGGAGACCCATGTGTTTGCTTATGTAATAGGAAAAGCATATCTTTCAGAGTTTCTACCTGTGGCTTAGCCTGAGAAGGTGAAAACTGCACTAGTTCTGTGTGAGCTATGCCCCTCCCCAAAATGAATTCCTAACACGGAGGTACCAGAATAACATGCTCTTGTTAGAGTAGACATGTCCTGCCCATTGCAAATCTTACCAGCCACTAGAACATGTCTTCTTGGTGAGGTGTAGGTCAGGCCCAAGCCACTTCTGTCTTTCTTTGGTTTGTCGTCTTTCAATCCCAAAAGAAAAATGTGAGGGTAGCATCTTCCAAATATCACCCTGGACATAAGAGTGACCACACTGGGCCGGATCAAAGGTCTGTTTAGTTCCATTTCTTCAATTCATCAGGGACCAAGTCCAAACGCCAAAAGAAGGGCATGAGAGAAAGACAAGCACATAATGGTATTTCTGTTAAAGTCTCTCCCAGCTTCCACTGTGCTGTGGCTCGGGGACTTACTTAGCTACAGGTGGTATTTAACAGCCTATTAAATGCACTCAGTGGTAGGTACTTAATATATAGCATGTACTTAATAGTCCTCAATAGATTATTCTTTCATTATTTTATCCCAGTTGCTTTTTTAACCCATGCACTTTTTTACCATCTCACATACCCAGTGGCAAATCATTTCATAGCTTAAACAGTACCATGTATGAAAAATATTTCCTTTTGTTATTTTTGAATTTGCTGCATGCTAGTTGTGTTTGTTGCTGATCCTTGTACTGAGACAAAGAATGATCATGACCTATTCACTTTCTCTGTGTCCCTCATGACTCTCTAGACTCCGTTCCTTCTTCCTTTTTTTTTTTTCTTCTTTTAATCTTCCCATTCTCCCTCTGTACACATGTTTTAGTTCTACTTTATACATATTGAGATAGGGAGACCAGAACTGCATATGTCCAAAATGTGCATTAATATTATGCATAATAATAATTTCTGATTTGACCTTTATTCCTTTCCATAGTAATTCCTAACATTAGACTTACTTTTTTGATCACTAATGTGCATGGAGCCGACATTTGAAAAGAATTATTTATTTTAGATGGTTCAACTCACTCAGCACCCATCACTGCAGATATAGAGTTGGTTTTTCCCATGTTCATCGCTTTACATTTACCTACATTGCATTTCACCTTCCATTTCATTACCAAATGTTGTGGCTTAACCCCAGCTGGCAACTAAGTACCACACAGCTGCTTGCTCACTCTCACTGCCACAGCAGGATGGGGAAGAGAATCAGAAAAAACATAGAATGCATGGGTTGAGATAAGAACAGATTAATAATTGAAATAAAGATAAAGATAATAATTATAATGTTGATAATATTTTTTTTAAACAAAAGAAAAAGAGAGAAATAATAAAACCCAATTAACAGCAGTGATGCACTATACAGTTGCTCACTACCCCCTGACCAATACCCCGAGCAGCAATCAGCCTCTTCCAGGTAACTCCCCCCAGTTTATATACTGGGCATGACGTGCTGTGGTATTTGAATACCCCTTTTGGCTAGTTCAGGTCAGGTGTCCTGTCTCTGCTTATTCCCGACTTCTTGTGCCTCTCCTCACTGGTGGAGCATGAGACTGAAAAGTCCTCGGTCAGGGTAAGTGCTACTTAGCAACAACTAGAACATCGGTGTGTTATCAGCATTGTTGTCAGAGTAAAGCCAAAACACAACTCTGCACCAGGTACCAGGAAGAAAATTAACTCTATCCCAGCCTAAACCAGGACACCAAGACTATTCATTCTGTATCTCTTCATAGCTGGCCTTTTCCTTTCCTACATGAATACCTTAGGATTATCATATAATGATACCCTACAATTCATCACTGATCTTAGATCAGTTATGAAGATCTTGAACAGTACAAGCTCTCACAGAGATGTCTTCAAGTGTCTGTCTGCCCAGAGTGACCTCTTCCTTCTATGCAAACCAACCATTTATTTCTAACCTTTGCTTGTTATCTTTAAAACAGTCATTTATCCAGGTGAGAAACAATATTTTTTGTCTCATAATAGCTTTGAGGTTTAGAAGCTTTTGCTGAAAAGCTCTTTCAAATAGCTTTTGAAAGTCCAAGAGGAATGTATGAACACAATGAGTTGTCCACATGCTTGTTGACTTCTTCTAATGCTCCAGTACATTTTGGAGACACGATTTGCCTTGCCCAGAGAAGTATTCACTGTGCTTAACCTATTAAACTTTTTGATGCGTCCACTGATTCTGTTCTTTAGAAATGCTACATAAATTCATTTTATTGACCTCTTGTGTAATCTCCTTCACAGGCCCAGCAGTGCCATCAGCATAAATTCCGTCTGTAATGTTCCTTTGGGTCTCTTGCACAAGCAATGAAATATTTGTCAAAGCTGACAGTTAAGCATTGACCTGGACACCTGGATATCTCACTGAACTATGAATGGTCATTTCTCAGAATGATTTTTTACAGGTTTACTACAGATTTGTGCAGGAATCTTTGCAAAGACTGCAGCCACTTCACCCTCTGTGAATGTCTCTGTGGCTTTAATAGACACACAGGTTCCCCCACTCCTATCATCACAGTGATGCTGGCATACACACTACTGTGTTCAGTCTGGATTTGATTTATAAGATAATATAAAGGCTTATAATATATAAGCCTTGGGCTTAATCTGTGGCTGGGTGAGGTAGCAGCAATGTGCTGGAGGCATACTGGACAGTAGCAGCTGAGGGCTTTGAGCACGCCTCATGCAACTGACAATACCTGAAGGACCCAAGCCCAGGTTGGGGTCACAGCATTCTGCTTCCATCTCTGCAAGAAGATTTTGGGACAGCAGCTTAGTTATTCGTGGCTCCCTAGATTCTATCCCAATCTTACGCAAAGGAAGAATTGCTTTTTTGCTGCTCTCCTTTTATAAGCAAGAACGAAGTGGGTACCTGTAAAGGCCTATCCTATGAGAAACAGTTCTAGGAGCTGTGGATCATGCTATTATGCTTGCTAGACTTACCTCTAATTTCATGAATAGTTCAAGTATTGTACCTTTCTCATCTCTATAACAGTAGATTTTCTAGACCCAGAAGGAGATTATTTTTTTTTTCTTTCAGTATTTTAAAAATAACCTTTTCCACAACTCTGCCAGAAAGATCAGTATTTTATAATGGTAGTGTCTACACATCTACATTACCATTTCAGTTCTAAGGTGAAACTTCTTACCACACTCATCCAGCTGGTTTGGTTGTCATCCTCAGGTGGTCTTGGAGAGCATAAGATGAACTCCTTTCAGATGAAACTAAACTAGAAGACACTTAATGTGGTCCAGCGAGAAATGGGCATTTAAACCATAAGAGCAGACTAGACCTGGTCCAGAAACACTCTCTGAAAGATGCAAATTTCTAGTGCCATTACATAATCCTGTTGCAAACCCTGTAAAAATACAGTTTCCTCATATGGTACAGACACTGGGTCTTCAGCACTAACTGCTTTACTGTACAAATCACTCTTACTGACTGATATGACAGTCTATAGCACATGGAGCAGTCAGTGGCAAATTACTACAGTCTGCTGTGCTGAGATGACTGAGAGGAGAACGCGAAATAGATTAGAAAGAGCACTTATCTTCAGAGTACTGAGAAAAACCACAAGCACCATCTTCTCGAGTGCAAGATTAGCAGCCGTCGCCCTCATCTGCTGCCAGCCCTGATGAAACCACCTCTGCTGTGTCACTGGAGGTGTTTGTTTGTGGTTACACCCGCCTGTGTCTCTGCTGTGAGAGTCACACCAAAAGCATTGAAAGGAAGGAAGGTAGAAGCAACACTGCTACTTCTAGACAAGCGATTCTAGTAACAGAGGCCAGAAGACAATGCTGCAATTAAATTTGACTGAATGTTTCTCAGGATGAGGTATTCTACAAGAGCTAGCCCAGAAAACTCAACATTAAATATATTCAGCTGACAATCAGTTACATTTACATAGTGAAATTATTGGAATATTCCTCTTTAGTAAGATAGTAATCCATTTTTTAATTACTATCACTTTGAAATCTTTTGTACCTAAATTCATAACATCAAGTCAGAACATTAAGCCTTTCTTACAAAGCTGGGTTATTGATTTGCATGTAACCATAGCCATCCAGTTCCCTTGCTCTTTATTCTCAACTTGAAATGTTTGCAAAATTGCAGCTAGTTTCACTGTATTTTGAAGTAGCTGCAGCTGTGTAATTCAGCTACACAACATGTTAACAAAGGGCACCTTTAAAATAAATAGTTGAGAAAATTAAAAAAACATGAACATCTTTCCAGCTTCTCCCATTCTTCTCAGAAATCCCATGTGCTGGAGCCTTAGGTGGAAGAATGCTCAGTGTCTTAAGTAAAGCCGCCTTGAGCTGCACTGGCTGTGAAGCTAAACTGTCAGCACCAATCCTGATCTGCTCCCAGCCAGATCCTTATTTCATATGCAACTGTCTGCTGCCAGAACACAATCATGTGGCAGTTGGTGTAGCAATACAGCTTCCCCATACTGAATGCAAGTCTGCAGCAGTTGCTCAGAACACATTCAACGCAGATGAGGTTTAGCAAAGGTGAATTACCAGTGATGCCATGTAGAGGCTTATGTTTGCGGACAGCGATCTTACGAAACTTAAAAAGCAGGAAGCTCTGGTGAGCAGGCTGCTGTTAGGGTAAAAAAAAAGACTTCTTTAAAAAACACAGCAAGATCCACTTTCTGGCAACAAAGGTAAAAAAAATGGTGGTGTCAGTCACCGGAGGACCTGCTAACTGGGACGAAATGTTGAGAAAATCTCATGTGAGATATGTTTTCTTACTAAATACATATTGCTTCCTGCTTGATATCTTGAATAGAGGTGGAAGAAAGAGGAACAGTGGTAACATTTACACATATTTAGCCACGTGTTCATAGCTTCATAAGAAAACTCCTACATTCTAATGTAAAGCCAGTAATGCTTCATAACTGATTAGATGCTTCTTCCAGGTGCTGCATCCACCAGCTGATGGTGTACATGGAAAACCCCTCCCATAGCACACGAAACCCCTTTGTCTGATGCTGTTCATTCTGGTAACCATTCCCAGTCAACCAGACAGGTGTCAATCAAACTAATGCCTCTCAACACAAAGCCAATCTGTCTATGGTTGCAGGGTTTAAGTCAATTTAATTTAATTTATTAGAGTTGAAAGGAACCTTTGCCTCTGTGACAATGGGTGAGACAGTTTGTAATGATTCTAATTTAATTGATGAATGTAGACTTGGCACTTGACAATTAACCAGATGCATTAAGACACTAGGGGTGAAATCCCAAGAGGATTTCACAAGCATCTACATGCTTCTGAGGTTTACTTTCCTATAGCAAATTCATCTGCAACCTTTCTTAGTTGGGCAAAGCTGGAGCTGTTGAGCCATGTCTCACAGAAGCCAACATCCTCCCCTCAGAAATAATCTTGCTGTGCAGGAGAAGGACCCAAGTCCCATCTCTGATTTCACTGTGAGACCGTGCTCAAAATATAAAGCCTAATGGCATTCTATAATCCTATGTAGCTGCACATAGACCTTTTCCTATTTATGTACCTATGAAAACGTGAGGAATATTTAAGTATGCATTAGCCACAAAAAGCCTACAATAAGTTAATCATCCTACAAAGCTGTTTTGAAGGGGAAATGTTACTCTCTGGAAACACTTTTCTTTCCTACATATTTTCCTAGTGCTGAAACTTAACTTGTTTCTATAGTCTGTCCTTTATGGCTGCCTGATTTACCAACCCTCTTTGATTAGCTTTTCAGTGTTAATTAATACACATTTTCAACCCTTCTAATCACATATTGCTCAAGGGTGGTTATCCTAGAGTCACAGATTGTAAGTCTGGGGTGCATCATTGCAGGCTTCAGCATAACTCCCTAGGATTTTACGCTTTATCCTGGGAATGCAGCACTGCACATCTCTCTGATGACTGGATGAGAGCATTTTTTTTAAAGAAGGGAATCTAATCCTGATTTAAAGCATTAACGTGAGAGAGACGCTAACCACATCCTGTCATAAGCTGTTTCACTGGTCAAGATCTACATTTTATTTTTAGCTCGAATTTACCCAGCTTCAGCTTCCATGCACTGAATCTTTGTTAGGACTTTGTTTTCTGAACTGTGTTATTTATAGCCTGTGACAGATCACTTCAGAAATCTCCTCATTTACAAGCTAATTAGATTTTGCAGATATTTCCATCTCTCTCATCAAAAGAAAAGCCCTGGAGAACAGCTTTGGTACTCTTGCTCATGCCTTCTACCTCTCAGCAGATCTGAACAGAAGCTGCTCCTTACCAGCAGAGTCCGCAGTCCATCGGGACAAAGCCTTTTGAGGCTGTCAGACTGTCACTGCCCTCACCACTGCCTGCTCTGCCAATCGGCCCAACAGCACCAGCAACAGTGCTGGTTGCCACTGGTGTTTTTCCCATGACGTTTCTGACAGGCAGCCTTCAAAGCCTGAATGTTGAGTAATGGGTCTGTCACTACAGTGTTTCTTCATGCAGTGTTTCTTCCCATCTATCTCCTTCTTCAAGCCCTCTGTTAGTCCCCTGAAACCACATGTCCCACCAGGAGCTCCCATCACTTGGGAGGCCATGTAAATCCTTTGCACAATCCCTGATCTCCCCACATCAATCCCCATCTTAGGCACCCTGTGGTTACTTGGATGTTTCTATTTTTAGTTTTAGCCACTGACACGTAATTTGTCTTTTTTTCATCACATTAGTCCAAGGGCTTATAACTCAATGGGAACAGTTCTGAGAGTGCCTCCATGCAATATATATAAGCTTAGTTAGTGCATTTGTTCCTGCTCTGTCCTCTGGTGTCTGCTCTGTCCAAAAGAGCTTTAATATTGTTTGAAAGAGTTTCCACGTTACATTATGTAACGTAATGTTTACATTCATTCTGACGTACTTCAGATTTGCTCTCCCTCTTTCCCTCCTTTTCCCTACCCGTCTCTGCCTGCAGCCCACGCTTTCTGCCTGCCAGCTGTAAAGCGATTTCACAATTTTAAAAATAGCCATTTAAAAGCAGCAAACCAAGACAGAAATGAAATACAGTGGGAAAGAACTGCTCTGGGGAAAACTCAGTAAGTTAGAATACACCAGGGCTTTCCTGCAGGGTTTTAACAATGACTTTTTGTAGATGCATAGACCTAAATCTATACATTTCATTAGCTGAGCCATCACTATGAGAGAACTGTCTTTTATCTAAGTACAGTTAACTGTAGAATTACTTTGGGAAGAAAAATTCCATCTATAAATTAAGATTTATTATGTATTTTTGTGTTTCCATGAAATTTTATTTTCCCATCCCAAGAGTCTACAGTCTAAATCTGGGTTCAGATGACTCTGAAGAAGCAAACTCAACAAATTTTGCCCCATGGTATTTAATGCAAAAAGAAAATGTCATGAGGCCTTCCCCTTTAGAAATAATCAGTTGAGAAAAGATTAATGAAGATATATTTATGTCCGCACTGTCCCCTGCAGTAAGGCTAGGAGGTATATTCATCGTATACATCAGGATTAACTCAGTTTCTGCTGTAGCATTGCAGTTCTCTTGAAAATGTAGAGCCACTGACCTATTTTTCAGGTGGCTTGGTGAGAGTCACTCCAAACCCTTCTGGTGTCTCAGCACCATAAAATTGTAATGGTTTACAGAAATGTAGCCTCTTACTGAAATAGCAAATAAGACAAAACTGGCAAATGGAATTTGGAATCTTCACATTGGGAAAAATGGTCATTTTCATAACAAGCACACCCAAGGAGCGAGCTGACATGGACGGCCCCTACTAAAATGTCCTATGGGAATTTGTCTGAAAGGGCAGTTTCTGCATCCTCAAAGCTGTTATGATTTCTGATGGCCTCCTTCTCCTCTTCTCCTTTTTGTAAGGAAGTTGCTTGAATACTTGGGGGTTCTGCCCCCCACCCTTTTTTTTTCTTTCTTCATCTAAAACACCAACTTTATTAAAACTAGGCTTATGTGCATGTAGAATTACGCCAGGTACATTAGGCACAGCACAGTCCATCTCAGTTAAATATACTAATTCTTGAGGTTAAAATAACACCAACTTTCTCCACAGCCTTTGCTCCCAGCTAAGGGAGTTTCTCCAGAAGGCAGCCTTGGAATTTTTGCCAGCCAAAGAGAGAAGTGGTGAAAGCCCAGGACAGGTGTGTTCAGCACCTTCTGCCACTCTCCACATTTGTGCTCCTTGAGCTGAGCACGTGATAGATGGATGCCGTCAAGCTAGGCAATACAGAGCACCAGGCCTGAAGACATGGACTTTTCACCCTAAAACAAAGACAAAGGAATACCGATCAGAGATGTGTGAGCTTATACACAGCAAATCCTTAATTGGTCTCTTAAACACAAGAAAGACTTCTCGTAAATTAAACCCAGCCAGGTTATTATCTTAAGCTTTTTAAGGATTTGCTTCTGATTTTATAATATCGGCCTCAGTGAAAAGTGGAGCAACATTTTCTGTAGCTGAGTTAGGAACTCCTGAAGTATGTGACTTTACAGCAGAAGCTTGGACAGACATTGTAACTTCTGTATCACTACCACTATAATGGTAAAATGATCTCCTTCATCACTGTAGTCCTTCTGAGGATTTGTTGAGGTTATTAGAGAGCTTGTTTCTGCTTCCCTCCACCAGCTGTATAAGGGCTGCCCCAGAAAAGAGGACATGAACATAATACCCTAGCAGTTCAAAACCCACATTGATTTGTCTTGCCCAGCAATTACACTAATCTCTCTATGGCATTGTTACACAGTATTGCCAGTGGGGAAGAGAAGAAAAAGGACCTGGTGTAGGAAAAAAAGGACACAAGTCAGCAATGTAGCTTGAAGGATATGTAGGGTACTGCATATTGTTTCTTCATCAGCTCTTCAGTTCTAGTCACTAGTTCAAGGAATTGAGAACAATATTTAAAGAAATTACATTTTTATCAATAATTGTGGGTGATAATTGCAAGGTCACAAAGGCAGGAGTGGACTATGCAGCCTACAGCATGTAAGAGTTGGAAGAAAACAGTGACTGAACGTCTGAAGATGTTAAACAAAAGGGTTTGCACGCTAGGATTGTTCCAGCCACATGGGGCAACTGATCCCCCTCTAGCAGGTCCCTTGGAAGTGACCTAATGCTTTCAAGCAAGATATTAATATTAAAGAAAGTAGCAGACATTTTTAAGAGTGAATGTTGCATAGTGATATAGGGTAGTATGTGCATAGCAATACAGGGTAGTTTGAAGAGACTTCAGAAAATTCAGGATTAAATGTCTTTCCTAATATTAACACTGTACTAAATCAAAAGCTTTACTTTTCCTGAATCTGAAATAGATTAGCTATACTACAGAGCCAATAGCCTTTGAAACAGAAAAGTCTTTTTATCAAAAAGGAAATAGTTCCTGAGTTTGCCTGAGGCATGTTTCCTTCTACAAGATTTGAAAAGGTGGGAAAAGAAAGTGGAGACATCCTTCATCTGACTTAGTTTAAAACACATATATTACATTTTTGCATTTCAAATTATGACTTGTTTAAATTTTATTCTGTCTGTAATTTTCCTCTATGTAATGGATTTTGTTTTCTTCTCATTTTAAATACATCCCCATCTTGGTGCACCTGAATTATGCATTTAGCTCAAAATTAATTTCTGGAGTTTTAATTAATTATTACGCCTGTATTAAAAATGAACTTCAAGGTTATTTTTAAAATCCTTTTCTCTTATTTGTAAGATACCAACAGAGAGGGAAGATATGCATAGCCATTAAAATCATTCATGAGGTTCAAAACATATTTATTCACTTTTTTCAGGTCCTCCAGGCTTCGCTTCTGATTGCCTGACAACTCAAAGCCATCTAGAGAAGCCTGAAAGAAAAACTACTACAGAAGTAAAAGGTAAAAGACTGTATGGGAATTGGACTCCTTGATGTCACAGCTCTGCATCAGGACTGGCTCTGCTCAACTCCCTTGGGCTGCTGCTGCTTTCAGAGTAGCTGATGCTCCTGTAGTCTCCTCTTCCCCTGTAGCCTTTCTGATGGCACTTCTTGTAAGGCTGCTAGCCACAAGCCTGACACCACACATGGCACTTATCATGCAATGGAACTCCGAATCTTTAATTTGACCTCCAGCTTCCTGGTAAGGGAGGTGGGATAGGTCAACCACTTTAGGTTTTCCTTCCAACCTCTTCCTAAATGTAGGCAGCTGTGAAAAGAAGTCATACATTGATGAAGCATTTGTCATTCAAATTGAGCATTCTCCTGGACTCCTTCCAGCCCCAGGACCTGAACCCTCCTTGCAGCCCCGCACCCAGACAGCAAACCAGGGAGACAGACTGTACTTTCCCATCTGGGGTGGGCGGGAACGAGCTGCAGTGTCTCATCTGCTAATTCCTGATCTCACAGCAGACAATTTTCACCTTGAGAAATGTAATCCACATCCTGCACCAGCACAGCTCTCACTCTGGGCTATGACTTCAGTCCTTCTCCTTTCTGCTCTCCATGTTTTTCTGGTGTCTTTCAGTAATAATTAATCATTCTTAGCCTAAAGGCAAAGATTTTTTTTCAAGCCTTTGCAAGAATCAACTGTTTACCTCAGAGTGTGACAGAGTGGCAGTGGTACTGATTTTCCTTTCAATAATTCATCTTTTGGCTTTTTTTTCTTTGGCGAAAAACTACTTTTGAGCATTAATGGCCACAATATGTTCATGTTTGTTACACTTGGCAGGTGGGCTATTAATTCAAGGGAGCATTAGTGAATTTGGAAAATCTTTTTTACTCAGCTCCTCAGGCACGTTTTGACTTGCTTCCAAATACTTGCTCTGTGGTCTGGCTAGACGTTCATAATGGCTCCTCTGTGGTAATGGCTTGGGTTTCTTGACCGGGTTTTTCAGTGTGTTTTTAAGGACCACTTCAGCCTCTTTACACATGATGCAGCAACATCTCTGTTCATATTTAGCAGTGAGAAATTGGTCCTTTATTCCCCAGAGCTAGCAATATGCCCTGAACTTTGCAGCAGCAAACTCAAATTGTGTAGTTATCACATTTTAATATGAAGAGTGGGAGCTCAGCTAGACTAAGTGATTTGTAGATTCAAGCATGATGCTTGTGACTATCATTAGAAGCCAGTTTGCCAGTCCAGTAATTACATTCAGATGAGTTTGGGTCAAACTCACTTATTGTTTGCCCTAGAAAATGAATACTATGGTCCTACATGTTCCTGAGTGGCAGTTTAAAAATATTGATGAGGGATTATATCACAGCAATCTTAAAGATTTTATTTAAGGTAGTTATGCAAAAAAATAGTTTATAGCTGAATGTAGATTGTCAGTATCTTTACTACTAGGAAGCAGTTTTCTGACTGAATCATTCATATGCAGATTTCTAATACATGTGGAAAAAAAAAATAAACCCAACTAATTTTTATGTGATTTTCTGAACGAGAATTCTCAATCAGCTATGGTCATTAGTTTTAATTTATTATTTTCATTCTCTTTTCCAACCATCATCTACAATCAATGCTGCACATGAATCATTAGTCCCACTTCTCCAGTTTCCCATCAGCATGCTGAAAGTCTGATGGATGAAATTCAGTTTAAGGGTGCAAGTGTTTTCCTTTGTCTCATTCAGGCCATTCCTAAAGCTAAAAACAAGTTAAGTGGTAAAAATAAGCACCTTTTGCAGTAACAAGTCAAGACACAAAGAACAATGAAGTGCTCCTGCATAGCAGTACTGCAGCACTGTCAGCTAAATGCTGCCATGGACACCTGCTCACTCCCTCTAAAAATAAATTGCTGAATTGTGCCACCAAAATTGATGAGCCTGAAGAATCTAATGTCTCATGACAATAGGATTCCTGGGTGGAAAGCTGTGTGTGGAAAAATGCCAGGCAGATGTACTGCAGACCTCACTGCGTTTCCCTATAGTTATGATGCTGAAGAGTAATCACAGGCAAGTCAAGGCACTTCAAGGCTGGCAAAGTCAGAAGCCACAGCCAGGATGCTGGAGCCCGGCCCATGCTGGAAACTGGTTATTTGCTAAGGCGGATTGTGGGTCCAGGCACTGCTCAGCAGGCACAGCAGCTCCTTTGGTCTTTTCTCCTTCCTCCTTGATAAGAAGCATGGAAGTGGGCTTCCCTGACGGCAGCATCACAAGGAATGATCTTGTCCATTTAATAAATTTCTCTCCTTTGGAGAAAGCCTAGGCCCAGCACTTCTGTCAAAAGATAGCTTACTTGCACACAAGGCCTCGGCATCAACAAGGAGGCAGAACTAACAACGATCGTCTCAGATAAATTGGCCATGCTAGGAGCCATTCCTTTGACAGAACGTTACATGCCTCAACCATAATGCACTTTGTCATTGATTTCATAGATGCCGCATGTAGCCATCCAGGCTTTCAAAGGATTTTTCTGGCCTGTAATAAAGTTCTATTAGGATATTTATTCTGTCCTCTTGATGGTGGCAGCTTCTTACTGATGTGCTCCTTGAATGGAAGTAATGCTTTCCTACCAGCCCCCATGCCTCCTTTAAACTCCTCTTCCTATCCCTAATGGCTTGATTTCCAAAGATGATAGTATCCTCAGGTCCTTTTGCTCCTTAAAGAAGTAGAGCTGCTCAGACCTCTTGAAAACCAGGCCAACAATGTACTTACAGAGGTGTAATTGCTATCTTTGTGAGCAGCTCCAGGCAATGTCATAATACGCTCTATTAAGTGATGACAAAGTCCACACTAGATGGATGAGAAGCTAGGAGGGATGCAGGGCTGGCACATAGAAAGGAACACACATCAGTTTTTTCCAGTGTGCAGGGAGAGGGAGCTCAGCAAGGATGAGCTTCTCCCCTGTCTTAACGCAGATAGAGCACTTTACCACACAAACTGGCATGAGTGAGGGACACCGGAAGGGCTTGTTTAAACCCATGGTACTTACTGCAGTAGTTACCCATGGGAAATTTACACTTGTGTACTTTAAAGTTGCATTCTTTTTTATAATGGTTTTGCTTATACTATACACAAATTCCAATTAGGGGATATACCTCAATATATCTTCAAAAGATACTTCAGTTTCCTCAAACCACAGAAACCTGCAGGGTGAGAATGCAGATTTTCCCCTAATTACTTAATAAAACTTCTTTAATGAGTATTTCTACATGAATAAGATATGTGGAACTAGGACCACATTACTTTTATATAAAATGGAAATGAATTTAGGGATTGCAGCAAACTGCAGAACTGCCTGCTCCCACACAATTTGTGTATTCCTGGGATAACACTGGTAAATTGACCTCTAAAGTTGCAATTATAAGCACCTAAGCATATCTGATGGCTTGCTCTTGCCATAAGGGGGAAGTCTTGTTCCTTCTCCTCCTTTTCTTCCTTCTCTAACCCAGACCTCTTCCCAGCCGAAGACCCTGCCATCTCACTTGTGGTAGCTCTGGAGCTTCATGAACTTGCCTGTAAGCTGATTCAACTCACTGACCCAGCAGAGAAAATATCAGGCCGCTGTTTCCTTCTGTGTCATGTTTCTGCTTGGTCAGTGAACAGCAGTAGTGAGTGAAAGGCTTCATTCATTCACAGGTAGCAAAGCTGATAAAAAAGATGATGGGATCACATGGCTGGGAACAGGGCCTCCTCATTTTGGTGGAGGTGAGCTGCTGCTTTAGTACATGCCATCCTAGGAAACTGAAACCATGTCTAAATTTGAGCACCTAATAGTAAAACCACCTGCTCTGCACAAGCGCAGCTGAGGCTAATGCTTTGCTTCTGGAACATAAGGCCTCCAGCAGCTTGTGTAAGTCCAACTGTTCCTCTGCCTGGCCCTGGTGTTCCTTCCTACACTGGCTGGCCTGGGTATTTCTATTCCTTCACTGGGAGCTGGGAGGGGAACTGATCCAGCTGGAAAAGAACTTCTGTATCCAGCTCACTTACAAAGAGTTGCACTGGAACCATGTGGGGCAGTGCAGGGGCTGAGCAGGGACAGACCCAGCAATTCCAGTTCGGGTCACAGGGAAGCTTGTACATGGCCAGCTCTCACAAGATGTTACAAGTCAAGGGCTGTGACCTCCACCAGCTCATACGCCTTTTGCTCCAGCTATTACTGTTAGCCTGCTGCCCTAACTACCACCACCAGCAGCTGTTCAAGCAAAAGGTTAAATGTGTGTGTGATTTTTCCTAGTTCTTCAATGGGAAAAAAAAAGAAATGGAAGTGCCTGAGATGGAGGGTGGGTCATTACTGTGCATGAACATTATTCTTGTATTATCTACATGATTATAACTGTGAAGTTGATAACATACACAGGCTGCAATGCAGGCTTGCAAGGTTTTGGCTGTCCTTCCTCTCCTGGTCCTTTACTCTACATTTTACATTCCTTTATTGCATTTTGGCTCATATTAAACCGTAAGGCCCTTGTGGAAGGGACCACGTCATTTATGTATCAGTGCAATGCCTCAGATAATGGAGCTTTAGCAGTGATGGGGGCCTCTGGGAGTGCCTGTCACAGAAATGACAGGGGGGAATAGTTTCACTCTTGTGGAGTGCAGAATTAATCATGCCTAGGAGTGCTTGATTTTCGCTAGCCTTTTTGAAGGACTTCATCTTTGCCTCTTGCCTGCTCAGTTCCTTTGCCTCCATCTCTCCCATCTCTCTGCCTTTACAGACACATTCCAGCTCCATTTTGACTCCATGGATGATCATTTGCCTTTTGTCAAGAGATCACAGGCTGCCTCCTTTCCTCCATTCTGCGCATCTCCCTTTTCCTTCCTGATCTTTGCCTGCATGCTGAATAGGGCTGCAAAAATAAAGAAAAAAAAAAGGAAAAAAAAGGTTAGTTTAATGAGCAAACCCCACTGCCCTAGATTTAAAAGAGAAATGTATAACAATAGTTTTCTTCCTAAACACAGAGAAAGACAAATTAAACCAAATGGTACTTGGAGCTGGAGGGCAAAGGGGAGAGAGGAGGTGGGAGGGAAGAAAGGAAGAGACAAAGGAGAGCTGCCCCTCTCCTTTGGAGCTGTCTTTGGCTTTGTTTATATTTCAACAGGAGTGTAGGTTAAGATCAGAATATAGATTGTTATGATAATACCCTTTTTATTCCATACGTAGCGACCCTTGTTCAAAAGCAATATATGGTTTTGATTTAGCTTACACTTTTGGAAGTTTTTTTAAATGATAAAATCCAAATAAACTAAGTATCCAGAGGACTGGGAATATCTACAGTAGGTTTAAAGAGATGGAAAGTTCCTCTGAGTTTCTGTGTACTGGCATGCTTTGTGCATCCCACTTCTCTTGGCAGCTCCTGCCAGCAAACCTGTTTCAGCGTGGGCTCATCTCTCCGAGGGGCCACAGGTCCTGACAGGGGCCTGCTCCAGCACAGGCTTCCCACAGAGTCACAGCTTCCTTTGGGCATCCACCTGCTCCAGTGTGGCATCCTCCATGGGCTGCAGGTGGATCTGCTCCACCATGAACCTCCATGGGCGGCAGGGGCACAGCCTGACTCACCATGGGCTGCACCATGGGCTGCAGGGGAATCTCTGCTCCGGAGCGTGGAGCACCTCCTATCCTCCTTCTGCACTGACCTTGGAAACTGCAGAGCTGTATCTATCACATATTCTCACTCCTTTCTTCAGCTGCAATTGCTATTGCAGTTTTTTCCCCCCTTCTTTAGAAACCCTGGGAAAAACATCATTAGTTTGGATACAATGTGCCAGTACAGTAGCTTGTTAGGAATCAAGAAGAAAAGCAACACCAGCTTGGTAAAATAACAACCATCAGCTGGATATCAGAACAGCTGGCAGCTATGTAGAGGAATAATATGCATTTTGTTGCGGGGGCCATGTGGACAAACTGAGATGGGCTGGAGTCTTCTAGACTTGGACTGTGTGCCCCATGAGGACAGAAGTTGTTGGACAAAGAGCTTAAAGAAGGCCTAGAAGGAAAAATAAAAAAGCAGGAAAAAAAAATCAACAGAGGAACCCAACAGCTGGTGATGCTGAAGGACAATACGAAGAAAGGATCAGCTGTGAGGATTCATTGGATGGATGTGTGTGGAGCCAATGACTAGGTGAAGATGAAAATGCTGATGGCACTGCTGTATTTGGATTATTAAAAATGCCAAAGAAACCTCTAGCACTTCTCTGCATAGGTAAACCCCTGCTTGGTAAACATCAAATGCAGATTCAGACTCGAATCTTGAGCCAGCCACACATGTGACACCAGTACTACTGCAAAATGGAATATGGGGTTTGAACTTGTTCTCAGGAAGTAAGAAGCTTACTGGGTGCTAGGTCAATCCTTACATCTGGTGGAAACTTACAGTAATTGTGCAATTGCCATAAATAATCCTTAGAGATCTAAGTTAGGCATTTTACCTTTGCAGCCTTTCCTGCCTTTGCTCCTACGGTGCTTTTCACTCGAGGTCCTTACACTTCCCTACACCATGTAAAATATGACTACTTCCACTTAAAAACCTCGGTGCAACATTAAAATCCCACCAATAACTACGCGGAGATCCCTTTTGTCATAATACCTGTCTTCATTAGTCACGGTCGCTTAAAGGGAGAACATGAAACAGGACGCCTGGATCCATCCCTTTTTCCTCCTTTCCCACGGTGCCCACCGGAGCACCCTCCAGCCGAGCAGCGGGGCCGCCCGTGCGCAGCACTGGGGGGCGGTGGCCTCACCAAGCCGCTGCAGCCGCGGACACGTCCGTGTGTCCTTCCCCTCCTCCCTCTGCCAGCTCCGCGGAGCGAGGCGATGCGGTGCGGTGTCAGCGCTGCCCGCGCAGCCTCCGCAGAGGCGCGCTGCGGTGCGCAGAGGCTGGCGCGCCCGCGTTGCCCGCGCTGCCGCATCGTTCACCTCCCGGCGCCGGGCGCGGGGACATGCGCACTACCGCCCGCCTGTCCGCGCAGCGATCCGCGGCCGCGCGCAACTCAGCTCCGCGGCCTCCCTCCGACCCTCCTGCCGGGCGGAGGAGGGGAGGGACCGCGCTAGGGAGGAGGAGAAGGAGGAGAGAGGGAAGAGCAGAGGAGGGAAGAAGAGAGGAGACGCGCCGCAACTTGCTGCTGCTCCTCCCTCCCTCCTCCCTCCCTTCGTCCCCTCCTTCTCTCCCCGCACCGGTGCCCGGCCCCTGCGGGCTGCACTCCGCGGGCAGCGCTCCGCGGGAGGCGGCATCCTCGGGATTGCCTCTACGCGGGGCTGGCTCTTCTCGGTGAGTTGGGGGCGGTGCGAGAAGTTGCTGTGCCTGTGTTTTGGAGGGTGGAGGGGAGAAATGTGTGTAGGGGTATTGGGGGGTGCTGTCGCTGTGAGCGCGGGTCGCTGGGCGGCTGCGGGAGGCCGGTGGAGGGGCCGCCGCAGGGCTGCGAGGCTGTTCTGTTTGGCCGCTGGCCGTGCTGCGGGTTATGTGGTGACTGGGAGAGTAATTCGGCGCGGTCACAGGTGCGGGGCAGGGTCGTGTGGGGCATCCCCCGCCGGTGGGATCCCCCGCGGGCGAGCCCCACGTTTTCATTCACATGCTATTGCATGGTGACAGACTCCAGTTTGTCAGTGGCATCTGCTCTTGGTCTTGGAAACTCTTCTATGAGGAAGGGATCACCAGAGAAGAGCAGAGGCTGCTTTCCAAAGCGTCGCGAAGGGAGCTGAGTGCGCAAATGAGTCCGGGCACCCCATTTGCCGTGTGTGCTGCTCGGCTTGGAGCATTCACTTCTCTTAGTACTTCTGGAATGGAAAAGGAAGAAAGCTGGCAAACGGTCATACCAAGAAAGTTGTGTAGCTTGAGGTGTTTTGTACGCTAATGGAGCCTATTATCTAAATAAACAAACATAGTGATTTATAGCTGTCTGAACTATAATGCTTTGAACGATAGAGCTTTTTAACCTTTCTTTCTAGTCTGTCCCTCAGAAATTTGGGGTTAAGGAAAGTAATACATCATCTGTAATGCTGAATGCTTGAGTTGATTGCATTTGTAAAAGGAATGGCCTTTGAAATAACACTGAGCCATTAAGTAATAAATGCAGAAAAAGAGAAAGGTATTTCCCCACCTTCCTAGCAGCCATGCTCGACTGACTTTTATCCAGAGTTCTTAGTTTATTAAATTGTATGTCAAAAATGTAAGTGTGTCTTGTGAAATCAGAAGCAAATTGTCCTCTCAAAGTCTATCTGTGTTGCTGTTAAATGATTGGAGCAGTGTCTGTTAAGAGCATCTGCAGAAATGAGCTCTGCTAAAGATACCCAGTAGGTAAATGGAAGTACACTTTCATTGTGTTTGCTTCTCTTAGATGATACAGTAGCAGAAACTTCAAATTCCAGGGTTTCTTATTTTACATCTTTAACAATTTTGCCCTGATAAGTATACCTATATGTGAGTTGTGCAGCTTCATCATAGCAAAAGTGCCTCCTCTTACTGGATAAGTGATTAATTCAGATGTTAACTTATTCAACAAGGGCCAAATTCTGTAGCCTGTGAAGCATCTCCTGTAAGGGGTGTCTCCTGCCCCCAGTGGAAAAGGAAATAGTGAGTACAGTATGGACAGTATCTTGCACGCATGAAGTACAAGAGCAGTTTTATCTTTAACCAGTGTCTCAATACAGGATTTTATTAACATAAAATCAGTATTCAGGTCAGCAGTGAGGATCTGCAACTTTCGAATGAGAAGCTGATCTGAGGGCAGCACATTGCTCATATGAGTAAAGGTTGTGGGATATGACACTGAGCAAGCTCACCTATCTTTTGTTCTGTTCCTTTTATGAAATGTCATTTAATGAGGAGAAGAAATGGGTAATCCATTCCATTTTAAGGCGCAGCGCTCCTCATAAGCCAGGCATTTGAACGTGAATGTGGCTTTAGATCATGTATTGTATACAGATGACTGCTACTAGATAACTTAAGCTTTAAAGTTATTCTACTATTAAAGTTATATTGATCAGAAAGTGGCAGCTGGATTTCAAGTCCTAATAAGAAATGCTCAAAAATCTAGAGCTAATTTATATTTTAAGAAGCACTGTTCTGAGGAATCCACAAGAAATGCAGCTGAGTTCTTCTTACTGGCTATGCTGTGGCATTTAGTTAAGGAGCACTCTTTCGTGGGGCTTTGTGGACTTCATGACACACAAAGGAGTTAAATTTGTTTATCACCTCATTGGTGCCCCTGGTAAAGTGCTGTAGAGTTCAATAGCTGGAACAGAGGGTGGTCTTTTTCTGTCCATTAAGGACAGGGATGGAGAATGGAGGGGCTTTTTCAAAGTGGTTCCAACACTGTTTCATTTGTAGCTGCAAAACATAATGTAATAATAAGATTAATAGACCAGAAAGGCTTGAAAGCATTATTTAACACTTGATTAAAACAATGAATCATCAAATATTATTACCTGGGCTGCTGTAGTGATGCTTCTGCTTCTAGGTGTTGAGAAGCAACCAGATTTTGGGCACAGGGTGCTAGGTGGCTCAGCCTAGGGTGGTGGCAGGAGGGCAGGAGTGCTGCCCTCACCTGCAGGTTTCCAAAGTGGGGCTGGGAGAGCCCCTTCCCAAGTTTGAGTGCGTGCTGAATGAATGGCAGCTGCTGGCCAGAGCACTGACTGGAACTAGCAGGGAAGGTGTGTTGGATGGGGTCCTGGTTGCACAGCCTGTAGCTTGCAGACAGGCTGACTGGCTCCTTGCAGCACATCTCTGCATCCCAAGGATGCAGGTCTTATACTGTGTATAATGATGCCAAAAAACTTGTGTTGTGGTGGGGAAAGAAGTTCAGAATGGCTTCTTCTGTAGGAAAATGGTGCATTTATAGAAGTCTGTATGATCAGATACTGCGTACATTGATTAAAACATGGAAAGGGTGAGCAGCGTGCACTCTTGCATATACTACTGCTAGTAAAAAACTCTAGGCTTGAAACTGCTGTGCACTCATGTAGACTGTTGGAGGCCCTGTAAAATCCTGCTACGCAGATGAGGAAGTTGAAGCCTGCTGATCTGCCTGTGAACTTAACTGAAAAGAATTAATGTCCTTAGCTGCTGCTCCCCCATCTCCATCCTGGTGTCCCTCATGCTCTGAATTGCTGTGCCATTCCATGACTCCTCTGTAGGTGTCTTATGGGTATGTGTGCTGCATCCAGTTCATCTTCCCCTAGCCCCTCACCTCCCAGAAACAGTTACTTGAGCTGAGGAGGGCAAGCTACAGGTGGTGGGACCTCCAAAGGTTGGTCCTGCGAAGGTGCACCAGGCACAGCTGTCAGGTGAAGATGATGAGTGATGAGAGGCATTACCTTGCTTCCTGGATGTGATATAACCAAGTTGTAATTAAAGCATCGGTGGTAGATTATTAGGGCAGATAAATACTGCCTTGTTACAGCCCTCTTGGGTCGTATGTAAGCAGTGTTCGTTTTAGAAAGGATGAATGAATAGTTAGTGTGAAAGATAAAGATCAGGATTGTTAATCACTCTGGAAATCTTCTGTGGGAAAGTGTAAACTCACAAGGAAAGATAGTGTCCATAAATGTCATTTAAATATTTACATAACTCAAGGATAGAAATTTGATATTAAAAGCATGTAATTACCAAGTCATGTTTGGGTTCCTGTTGCTGATCACGAGGACTTGTACTGCTGGGGTTGGTTGTTGGTGGGCTATATTTCTATGTAATGCTTTGCTACCAGCAACAAAGAGTTCTTCTTTACCACCACCTATGAAAAAAATCTGATTCTTCTTGTTAAAGTGTGGGTATAAAAAAACCCCAACAACCCATGGAAATTTGAGAGGCTGTGTTTGCTTAAACTTTTCCACTTCAGGTTGCGTTAATTCTTCAGGAGTTGCTGCCTGAGCAGTGTACCAGTGGCTGTAGGCTAGGGGCACGGTGATTGATCATTCACTTACAGTTTGTGGCTGTTGTTACAGCTGCAGTGTGAGAAAGAATGACTCCAGGTAGGAAAGGGTGGTTTCCAGTCCCATAAATAACTGGAATTTATTGGAATTGTTTCTCTGCTGATCCTTGATTTCATAATTCTCACAGACATTTCTTTTGTCGTTTTCCAGCTCTCAGAATGTGATAAAACCCTTGAAATAAAATGTGCTTTCATGTAAATACGATGAGGATGAGCCTTTGAAAACATATCTAAGCTGATGTTGATGAATAAACAAACTTGGCCAGAGTAAATCTTTTCATCTAACTTCAAGAGCCACACAGTAATGAAGTAAATATAGATGTACTTAATAGGCTTCTTTCATCCCAACACATAACAAACCCTCTAAAGTAATGCAAACAAATCTAAAATGGATTTCTAAGTGGTTGGTTTTGGGTTGTTTTTTTTTTTTGGTACCGAAGCAGTTTAGCCAGGCTAGGGTGGGAGTGGAGCTGTGGGAGTGCTGATGTGAGGGCTAGTCTAAATGGGAGAGGACAGAGAGTGTGTGAGAGATCTGACTCTTCTGCAGTTCTGCAAAAAAGGCAGAAAGTTCTCATTCCACATGTTTAGAACAAATTATTGGAAGAGCTTCTCCACAGACTTGTCCCTTAAAAGGCAGCTTGCGGATGAGGCTTTGAGAAGCAGAGGGCTTGCTGTGCAGGATACGTCCTGGCAGTGCCCTAGCCTGATTTCCAGCTTCACAGTGTACCTGAATTTGGTGTTAAAGGTGGCCTCAGAGCCATCGTGGCACCTGCTGTAGACACAGTCATTGAAGTGTGACTGCAGCAGGGGTTTTGATTTTGGCAGCATCTTTTTGGTTGGAAGCTGTGGGAAAGAGGAGCCCAAAGAACAGTTTTGCAGATCTGGATGTTCACTGCATGACAGTAGATTTGGTTTCATTTCAAGACTTGCAGGATGGCTGATTTCAATAACAGCATTTGTAAATAGATTAACAGCTTCTCGTGGAAGGAGTGCCTAGCAAATACAACTGTCTGGTCTTCCTGTCCTTGCTTTATGAAGACCAAGTTGTAATGTTTGCATTTCCCATATGACAGAGTCTTTGGATCTTCTCTTTAAAAACGCAGTTATGAAACAATTTTACTTTAAAGACAAGTGGTTTGTTTTGAAAAGGATAACCCTTGTGTTGAGGGGAAAAAAGCCAAAACCAAACCATAACTTGGTCTTGTCTTAATAGGAAAAGTTCAAGTCCATTTCTTTCCATGTGGAATAAAATTCCATTCAAAGCTGGTCAGTGTTAGACTACTTAGACAGCTGTGTCAGCATAATTACAGAAATTCTTCAGGATGAGCTTTTTCTTTGCCGAGATCTTGATGAGTGAGAAATACTTTAAAAAATGGTTTCTGTGAGTGTTGGAGGAATTTTGTGGAAGAGCTATAAATCCAGGAGACTGTTGTACTTTGAAAAGCATAACAGTGATTTACTAACAACCAGATTGAACTCACTATTTGACTCCTCAAATAGTCAGGCATCCAATTTAGCTCACATCTGGGTGTGTTGTGCCATGTGTATAGAAGTGAAACATTAAAAACTGTTCAGCTTTGGATGTGTTCATGTGGGGATTTACTCATAAATAATTGATAACCCCCTGAAACAAAATCTCTTTATTACTCAGTGGATTGCTCACCTCTTCCCTCCCATGCTCATTGTTGCAGGCAGGGGGAAGAAGGAGGTGCTGCTTTAATGAAGGTGTAAGTCAGCCTCTGCTGCCTCTTTCAAAAGGTCATCTACTAAATAGCAGCAATGAAATGCTTGACAAAAGATAAACATTTTATTGTCTTATGGAGATAAGTGGCATTCCAGTGTTCTAGAGGAACCACTTAGCTGCTGTGTTTAAGACTTCTTTTCATCTTAGCAAAGAAGCAATGATGAATTATTAGATCAGTGAAATGGTTGTGTCTGGTGCGCTGCAGAATGTGACGTCAAATTTAGGGTCGTTTGATGTGCAGTACCAATTAGAACTGAAATATTTGGGCTTGATCTTTCAAGATTTTACCACTGTTAAGCATCCTTGCTCAGACTGTTGACTGCAGTGGGACAAGTCTTTGTGAGCACTGGTTTTGCACTTGAGCAAGGGTTTGCGCGATTTGAGCTTCTGTTTACCAGACATTGAAGCATAGTGATGGGTTTCCTTTCCTGGAAAAAACAAAAGGGCTGTTCTGCTGTCCACTGACTAAATGTGTATCTGAGTTGATATAACAAAATCTCATTTTAATGGAAAAAGTGTCTTAATGAAACATCAGTTCATCTTACTGATGACTTGATTGCTATAGAGTTATTAGCCAAGTTCTGTAGCAGTCTTTAAAGGTGCTAATACTTGTTGCAGTTTAATAGCCCTAGCTATTGCTAATGTGCAGGAAATGTTCAAATCACATCATTGAGAGAGCACCCTAACAAATCTTATAGCTATTTTAATGTGAGGTTTCATATGTTGCTCTTTTTTAATTGAAAGGTGAATGCTATAAAGGCTTCATCAATCTGCTATTTCCAGATGACAGCATTTTCTATGGAGTAACTGTAAGTCCCAGAGTGCCAATCTTAGCTTTCAGCTTCAGTGTCACAGCTCAAACTTTTCCTTTTCCACTTGGCAAAAGTGTGTATCTGTGATGGTGTCTGGATTTGTGTCTTCCAAAAAAAAGACCCAAAAAAACACCAAAAAAAAACCCCAACCCAAAGAAAACCCCTGGTTTCAATCAAATAAAATGAGAATAAAATTCTGAAATAATAATCGCCTTCTGGCTGATACTGGAGAAAACAGGGCCTTCACTCCTCCTCCTAGAAACCAAAGATTAAGCTTGCTTATAAAGGATTAACAGAGCTCTCTTCTGTTAATTCGTAATGGTGTAGTTGAAATGCTTGATTCTACATCAGTGGAAAATCCATTATCAATCAATGGGAATTTTGCAGCTGAAGCCAAAAGGATTAGAGACTCGTTGTTTGGAAGTGGCTGAAGGAAGGAAAGACCTGGATATGCTTTTTGTCACATGGCTGTGAGCCACCACCAGGCTGTGGCCACAAAAATGGCACAGGAGAATCTTCAGTTGCTTCAGGCAGGCTATTTCCAGAGATGTGAAAGGGCTGGTGCTACTCTGTGGAGAAACCTTACTTACCTGGTGTCCTGCTGAGAGGGAGTTGTTACTCGTTTCCAAGCAAAATTGCTTCAAAGGGGAAGAAATACGCAGAGAACGATGACCTGGAGCCCTCTTCTAGGAATTGTACCATGCTAGGGGAGAGTTGGTGAGGAGGTCAGATGTGCAATGGGAACACAAGTTAGGAAGAACAGTGGAAGAGGGGTGTAGATTTGGGGTTGACGGCTGCAGTGGAGCACTGGTGCTTACACCACACTGTTGTACCTGCTGCCACACGGGCACGTTGGTTCAGGGGACTGGAGTGTGAGGGAGATGCAGGATGAAATTGCTAAAGAATTAGCTATTGGTGGTGTCCTAATGAATTGCATTGACTGCAGAAGTTTCTTCCTTTAATAAATAATAGCTACTTTTCCTTCTAGGACAGCGCAGAGACCAGCATTCAGACTGTTAGAGCCTACATACTGTAAAAACCTGGGGTTCCAGACTTACTTTGTGAGGTATATTCATCAAGCGCATTCTGAAATACAATTTTTATTTTTTTTTTTAATGATGTCAGCTCAGCTTTAAGCTTAGCTTAAAAGTAGCTCTGGTCCAGAGCCTAGTTGTGGTGAGAAGCATGATCTCCATGACCTCTGCAGCGTTTGGTAGGTACTTTTCCAGGGATGGAAGCTAATACATCACAAGAAGCTATTCAGAGTAAAAATTACTTTTTCCAATGATTTGGTAAATGTAAATGCATTGTTTTGGTCTGTTATAATAGGCAAGATTGGGTCATTTAGTTTGGTAATTACAGGGATGAAATTAATTTCATTTTCCTTTACTCTTGTTAAATGCAAAATAATTAAGCACAAATCATGGAAGGTTGGGCTATCTTGTTTGTAGCTTCATCATTTATTAATCTAACGCATTAGATGGGAGGCTTTATAGATTTGCTTGCCTAAGGAAGAAGAAGAAAATATAGAAAGGCCAAACTAGATATCTGTATTGTCTCACACTGTTGTGAGACACACTTTGAGGTACAGTCAAATACCGCCTCATTTTCAGTTCACTTTGTAACAAAGGATGCTGCTTTTCCCCTCAGAAAGGTAAGTTATGACTTAATGCTTAAATAGTCTGAACAAGCTCATATTTGGATAGGCAAGGTCACTTGTGTAGTTCTTCCGTCTCACACCATTCATGTAGGGGTATAACATTGTAATGGGACCAGCAAAATAAACTGGATATGTGCATGCTGTAAAAATGTATGTCTTGGCCATCTTAATTGACTATCCTGGTTACAGGAGGAACTGTGCCTTCCTCTAATTTAGCCTTTTCAGAAAATGGTGTTGGTCTAATACAGGCAGTGGTGCAGTAGCAGCCCAGTGGGGATAGAAGTGCTCTTCTTTCTTACCTTTATGTAGCTGGAGGGGATTTGAAAATTGGGTAATTCTCTCCATCTCTGCAGCTTCAAGTAGCCCTGGCACTGCCAGCCATGGATTAGTGAAATAAATCCCTCACATTCACAGTGAAGTGGAAAGCATAAAGAGCATTTTCTGCCTTTTTCCCCTCTTTTTAATGTGTCATTTGCTAGGTTGCACAGTGACCTCCATTTTGACATTCCTGTGACATGACATGTTGTAGAGCTTTTCTGTGTGGATTAATTAATCACTCAAGGGAGTAGTAGCATGTGACACTGTGCATGTGGACTTGAGGTAAACAATTACCTATAGATCACCTATAATGCATCTGTACTTCAAATGTCTGTTAATGCAGTTTGATTTTTTTTCCAGTGTGATTTTTCTTTCCTTTTTGTTTTATCTGTTTTCTTAGCTGTGTCCCCGAGAGTCAAATGGGATGCATACACAAAGTCACCTTACGGTGTTGCCAGTGTAGCTGAATTTGGAGAAAAATATTCCTGGCAATTTAGTACATGAAATTTGCCAAGGCACGGGAAGGTGGTTTTATGCTAGCTATGTAGAGGTGGAGCAGTTCAGTTTTCCAGAGTATGTTGGTGAACAGTCTGTCAAATCTTTTAAATTGTTCCAGTCAATTATATTGGCTGAAGTAAAAGCAAGAATTAACCTTTTTTTCCCATTCTTAACATGAAGATTTATTATCAAACTCTTGAGTTACATTTCAGTATCAGTTGTGTATTTTAATTTGTGTAGTGAACCTTGAAGCCCTTACTCGTGACTCCATCTTTAATTTTGCCTAAGAAGTCTGTCTCATTTCTGGAGAGCAAATACACCAGGAATTGATTAGCATTAACAGTCAGGCAAATGGCAGGGAAGGAACTGATGACTGGGTCTGGTGTGGGGTCTGACCAGTTACAATGAATTGACAGATACTGGTTCACAGGTGATCCTGCCATCTTCCTCAACAGGTTTGATGAAAACCAGCCCTAGAGAAGTACTGGGAAAAGCATACTAGCACAGAAGCAGAGGATTGATTTCCCACCAAAACTGAGGTCATTATTATGAGGAAATTAGATAAATTATTAACTCAGCAAAGGAGCAGATAGCAAATAATTCATCATTTGTGTGTTTCCTATTTATTCGGGGCTCAGGCATAGCATGCACGTATAGTGTGGTGGGGTTGGTTCCAGACAGGCACATCAACACATGTTGCTGGACTGGGAGGAGAAGCCTGATCTGTGAAACAAGTGGTGGGACCCCCAAATTCCTACAGGGTGGCCTTGATGGACCCACCTGGCCATGCCCTGGCTTCCAGCACCTGCAGAGATGCTGTCACGGTAGGGCAGGGACCAGACCATGCAGAGGTGGAGGTCTTCACTTTAGGGGTTTTCTGGAGGCAGGCAACCTAGGGATTTCATCCACAGCTGTGGACCACAGAGCCTGAAAGTGCTGGAGTTATCTGGCACCATGCGATGTGGCTTCATGCAGAAATGAGGTGGCCTGAGGAGCTGGTTGCAGCTATTCCAGGATGCCAAAGCCCTGGAGGCTTGGACTTCGTTGTTGACAGTCTGGCAGCCTGGAAACCCTTGATTGATTTTTGTTATTTCTTAGCTCTCCCAGCTGTGGGAATTACTAAAATACTGGTTCTTGGACAGTGGTAAAATTAGCACGAGTTGTCAGTTTGAATCAGCAGTAAATAATAATTTGTTCAGGAAACACAATAAGCAAGAAAACTTGTTTCAGTTTGTTTTCAGAACTAGGCAGAAATTGTATGTTGCAGTGCTGTGTTTCCCTGAGAAGGAGAATTTCAGTTTGCAGTTTCTGTGTCCCAACAGGCATGAAGTGTGCCCTGTTCCACAGAACAGTTGTCTTTTCTGTATTAAGTATTAGCCTGTATAATCAATTACACTGATGCTTTAAAGGAAAAAAACAAAGAGAGGGCTTTAAACAGAAGCGGCTTCCTTTCACTGGAGTCAAGGAATAAAAAAACCTCAACAACAGAACCCCTCAGGAACTGCTGTGCTTCAGCTATCTGTCAGTAGGTAGTAATTGATGTTCTGAGGTATGACTCTGAAATGTTAGTGTTCATCATATAACAAAAATCATGCTCCCTGCAATTCATCATCAGCTGCTACTTAGGCTGAATTAATAAAAAAGAAGTGTGAGATTGCTGTAGGTAAATGACCACTGTTGAGAGATTTAAACCCTTAGCTACCTGGTTTTATTATGCTCCAGTGCCTGTGGTGTGTATCTGTATCAGCCTGATTTTACGCAGAGAGGAGCAAGCTCTTGCAAAAAAATTAGTGCTACTGAGTCAGTCGTATGCTGAAGAGCGAGGTTGTGGTGGCAGGAGAAAGTGCAATGCGGGTTTCCCTTCCTGCAACTGGTGTTTCTGCTTAGCAGTGGAGAACTGTCTGAAGCCATGCACTGCAAACTTGAACTTGCCTTTTCCTCACTTTCCTGTGTGATTTTCTCTAGTGGATCTGAAAACAGGAAGTTCCGTCTGAACGTCGCGAAACACTTTTTCACTGTGAGGGTGACTGAGCGCTGGCTAAGGTTGTAAAGGGAGGTTGTGGAATCTCTGTCCTTTGAGATACTCCAAAACCATGTGGACGTGGACGTGGTCCTGGCCAAGTGGTTTCTGGTGGCCCTGCTTGAGCAAGGGGGATGGACCAAATAACCTCCAGAGTGTGATGGTAGGAGCACCTCTGTGCCACCTTCTTTGCAGACAGACTTCTAAGAGAACCTGTTCTAAACTAACAGCTTCCTAGTTTGTTCTTTAAAAATTTGAAAAAGGCTGTCCATCTCACTGAAGAAGAGGGATAGTGACATATTCTTGGTACCTTACCTTTGCTTCTCAGGTCACTCCCCCTTTTTCACCTTCAGTTTTTAAAACAAAAAATCTCTTACATGGTCTGCTGTAAAGCATCAACGCAGTATCGGTCGTTGTCTCCTGTTCCTGCAGGGTGCGTACAAACGAGCAGTCATTTCGCCTCTGTTCTAACCACTTATGTGAAAAATAAGGAAAAATTCTTTGCACTGACTTGAGCCTGTGAGTAATGGACAAAACCAGTTATTGTGCAAGCCTCCTGTCTTGGTTTTTCTAGTATTTCCTTTCCTTTAAAGCCTGGCTCTTACTAGCTACATTTTTGAGCCATTTGTAACTAGCATTGTGTCCCCTGTGCCTCTGTGGAATAGCAGATGAGGTGCTGAGCTTAGCTGTTGTACTAATAGGCCTTAAGCGGTATCATGTCTAAAACTCAAAGCAGGATACTTTTATCAACACGAGCCTACAGAGAGGGCTTTTGTTGTAAACCGCAATGATATGGTGTGCCACTGCGTGTTCCCTCCTCCTGGTGAGTTAACAGCCACCTGGAAACAAACCCACCAAATGTGCTGCTTTTTATGCAGGCGGGAGCAGTGGAGCTGTTATCAGTGACCTTAGTCTTCTTGCTTTGGCTTGGAAGCTAATTTTGTATTAATTACAGGCATGGCTCTAATCTTTGGCAGCAAGACAGCAACAATAGAGTTACCCTTTGACTACTGATGTCCAATTTGCTTTTATTCCGTGACTCTGCAAACTAAGGGCTGAAGCATTTTTCATATAAATTAATTTCCTATTCATGATTTTTTAAATTCACAAAGAGCTTGATCTTAAATATACTGGTGCTGCCTTCTCAGTGTAAATACTATTGCTCTAATGCAGTCCTTGGAGACCATAAGAAGCTTTCCAGGACCAGGGATAGTTTTTTCAGGTAGAAGAGGAGCAGTTTTAATGCAAGTTGTTTGATTTTCCCAAAGGAGAAGGAGGATCATTCACATTTTAGGACAGGATGAAACTAAAACTTTATGCAGTTCCCAGTTAAAGGCATGCACGAGAGCTTAGGAACCCTTTAAGTTTTGAATATACTGGTAATATCAGAGACTTCAAAAGAGAAACAGCTGTGTATGTGATAGTGTGGCCAAGACCTTAGTGAGCTGCGAAGTGGGTGAAAACTTCACTTAAAATCTGTCTTGGAAGGTGGATGTAGACTTAGGAACAAGTTTAGCCAAGAGAGATAATCGTTCCTACAAAAAGAGATTTTGTTCTTTGGGTTTGGTACCTAATGTATGTGCTGTGGGAAAGAAAAAATGCTTGGGGGGGGAGGAGGAGGGAGAGTTCACATGGCATTCTAATTCATTTTAAAATGTTTAGGAAGCTTCAGAAACAAACCTCATTGTTAGCCAGAGTTTGTGAAGGCTGATAGACCAAAGGGTACATGAATAATAGCTATTGAGAACATTTCCATGATAACTAAAAATGTAGATTTCTTATCACTTTGGAATTTGCATGATCATGCCCTGTTGTGGCTTCAGAGGGATTATACATGCAAACCGCTGGTGCAGAGAGGTGACTGCATGGATAGAGTGACACTTGGTGCTACATTTGCTCTTTATTATAGAAGAGATAGGTTTAATTTAACCTGTGTTCATGTAAAAAACACAATACTCAGAAAATTGAGAAAAAATATTGTTATTACGTTTTTTATTGCAGCTAAATGATATGAGACAGTGATGCTAATGTCTGTAGCTAAGAAGAAAACAATTCAGAGGTTTTTTTTTGTCCTGTCATATATTTTATTTGCCCTGTACTGCACATGTGGCATGAGCAGTGAACTCAAGAATTACACTCCTGTTGCAATTAGGCAGACTTACCACTTGTAATACAAATTAAATAAACACCAAGACTTCAAAGAATTTTAGAAAAAAATCTGAATCACATGTGTATGTATCTATCTTTTTCACTTCTAGGGTTTTTTAAACACTGAAGTACCTTTCCCGCACCCGAATAAGGGAGAAATTTAATATCCTCAGGCCTGGCATGGGAGGCTGCTTAAACATGTTGTAAAAGTCACATAAGGCATCTGCATCTGTCTATAAGCAAGCAGAAACAGTGGTCTGCTGAAAGCACAAGTATTAGGAGTTACTCAGACTACAAAAATATTCTCGAACATATGGGTATGTGCCCCTAATGATTTCAACAAAAAACCCATCCAGACTGCGTTGAATCAAATGCAAACTGAGCATGAAGATCTCAAAAGGACTTTGAAGACCAAAGAGTTTGCAACATAAAAGTAAATGATGAGCTGTGTATGTATCTATCAAAAGGTGGATACTTGCAAGAAGTCTGGTGGGCATACAGGGTCATCTGGCAGGACATTAGAAAAATGAGAAGTTAGTGGAATTGGTCATTGCAGGGGAGTTTGAGCAGGCATTGTGTTGCATAATAGAGATGAGAAGGTGTCAGGCTGCTGACATATCACAATAGAAGTGCTGAAAGAAGCTGGAGAGTTGAGTATGGAGGTGTCACTGTGTTGTACAGAGCATAGCCAGTGCTTCGAAGAGGCAGCAGCGCTGCTGACAGAGAACACACCAGGCACGTGGATGTCCACAAATCAGATTCACAAGTCACACCAGCTGTGATTGTGAATCTGAGCACTGGATCGCACTTAATAAGCTCTGAAATTTTTAGCAGAAAGCTAGTGTTGATTTTGAGCAGGCTGGCAGTGACCAGGAGGGCCTGAGCTCCCAGGGCAGCAGTTTCTCTCCTCAGCCCACTGCAGCTTCCTCCTTTTGACTGCTGCTGCTTTGCTCCTAGGTGGATGGGCACAGCAGTCCTGCTGCCTTCAGTTCCTGCCATCATGCTTGCAAGCCCCTAACTACTAACTTCACTATCTTAAGTCCATCTTCCACCCCCCAAATGAGCTCATGCTTGATAAGATGCTGCTCTTCATCTTCCCTGTGATTTTTAAGTAGAGAAAAATAATGGGAAAAATGGGTGCCTGGCCTTTTGGATATTTCATGAGAAGGCTGTATTATTTATAAATAATTTATGACCTTGAAGCTACACACTTTCTCCCAGGTTATGTGTCTTGTATAACTGAACTGTGTGATTTACCTTAAATTGCCCATCTGCCGTGCATCGTGAATCTCCATACAGCACTGTTTCTCCTCTCCTGTACATCCCTCATTCATGGATAAGAGATTTGCATAAAATGATTTCTTAATGTGATGAGGCTGCGGCTCCAGCATCTTGTTATAACGTATGTACCAATCCCCTTGAATTGGGCTAGCGTCTACCTTGGTAATTGAATCTATTTATTTGTTGCTGTAGTTTCAGGAATTGGCAGGGAGCAGGACGCATGCACTGATGTGCTTCTACTGCAGCCTTCATAGCCATACCTTATCCTAAAGCTTCTTTGAAAAGAACAACAGGCAAGGGTTGAGATGGGGGTCGGCAGTGCTGCAGCTTGGACAGGGGCTAGGGGTTGAAGGGGGCTCCCCAGGGACACCCCAGTTATCTGCACTGGTCCTGAGTCAGGCAGCCAGCCCCCATGGGGACAACTTGCCCAGGGCCCTGACAACTGCCATAATTAAAATGGTATATAAGCCAGAGAGATAAGGAGCCCTGCCTTTTCAGTTGGTGTCACTCAGGATATGATGTGGGGCTTGCTGTGGGTCCAAGAGATGCTGGGCTGTGTGAAGTCCCTGCAGAGCAGCCAAGGCACCTCACAGACCTTTCCTGTACTCCTCTGCTCCCAGCAGTCTCAGCTTTGCATTTATACGTTGGGGTTTTTTTTATCCCTGATCACTGTTTTTGGCTGAACCTCTTTATTTGCGATCTCTCCTCCGTGGCCTCACTTTCCTTGCTCTGTTTGATTTCCCGTTCTATTCTTCCAGCTCCTTTTGTAGCCATCTTGTCCCAGCTTCTGTGATCTTCCTGGCACCTCCTTGTCTTCTCTTTACCTGAAGCATGAATAAATGAGATTTTAAGACACAGGCCAGTGGTCCCAATTACTTTGTATATGTATGCATATGTATGCCTTCAGCCACCCCCTTGTCTCTCATCTTTCTGTCCTTTTCTACAGCAGTCTCTGGAGGATGGGATTACATTTTGGTGTGTTTTTAGTGCTGCTGCAGTATGAATAGCATCAACTAATGGTATACGTATTTTGAAGACCTAAGCGGTACTGTAGCGTTCATATGGGCTAGTAATGCCTAACAAATTATGAAGTAGCCTAGCTTGTCATCAACATCAATAAAATGTTTTCCGGCATTTAGGTTGTCATTGCATAGTTTTATGTTTTTGAACTTGGAAGGGAAGACAAAATACAGTTCGTACAGCCTCTAATAATTATTTAATGCATTTTATGCTAATGTTAATGTGTTCTGAATAATGGTTTATGGGAAAGATCTACTAATTTAGCTTAAAGTGATAGTATTTTCATCAGGTGTGTAGTAAATGGAGAAGTTGAAGGGAATTCTTTTTTGAAGGCTTTTCCATCTTTCTGTAATTACCAGATAGATAATACGAACTTGCCAGATCCAACATGCTAATGATTGCCTTCCAGCTTCTATAGAGACAGAAATTATACACTAGCAGTGTCTGAACAAGATTCTGCTTAGCTAGTGTAATGAAACATACAATACTGTGCTCTCTTGCCATTGCGTAAATATCCATGAATTTATCTCTGCCCTGTCGATACAGAAAATAATGAAGATGAAGCTAAATTTACTTTAGGAGTACTCAAATGGCTATCGATGGCTTGGGAATGCTGGGTTATCAATAGTAGATGAACTGCTTTGCTGTTGTCTGACACTTTGTAGGGGTGTCTCGTGAATCATTTTCAGAAAAAAGGTAAATGCTCTTACTGTCCAATTCTGCTCCTTTTAAATTGCTGCATTTTTCTGTGTTGTCTGCAGATTTCCTGAAGCAGGCTCTCTGTGGCTGTGATCCAGGGTATTTTCTTAGCGAGAGGCATTTTTTGAGCTGGCTCTGAACTGTACTGCCTGATTAAAGGCAAGCCTGGGAAGACTGTAGTGTGCAGTGACTGTCTGCTGTCCTCTCTGTTCCGTGGGCAACTTAAGCGCTGGCCTGTGCAGGGCCATTAGGAGGAAGGCGAAGAGAACTATGTTTGGGTTTTATTCTTAGATATATCACATGCTCTTGGTTCCTTGCAGCTGGGTCTAGACTAATTGGGAAGAGAACACTTTGGCTGTTGTGCCACTAGCCATTTTGTTAGTTGCGTCTTGCTGTATCTCACTCTTAAAGGAATAATTTGCATCCCTATGTGATGAAGAGAGTTCTTTCTAGTATTTATTTACCTCTAAAATACAGTCAGTACGGGCGATTACTACAGAGGAACATGGAGACCTTTACTCTTTCATACATATTTTAATCACATTGTGACTTTGTAGGCAAAAGAGCAGTCTGCAGGTCAGCCTGTGGATGAAGAAGGAAAAAAAAGGCAAGAAGTGGTAGGAGGCACAGAAACAATATTCCTGAATCTGCAGGAAATCATCTAATCCTTAGCTAATATAAAACAGTCCTAAAATTACCACAACTTTTGAAACTGGTTTCTTTGTTTCAGAAGTAAGTGGTGCAGTCTCAAATCAAGGAGTGGCATGAATTCACTGGGACGTTACTAAAGAAAGGTCTCCGAAGACAATAACCTCACCTCTTTGCCTCAAAAGCTGTGAACCAGATCACACACTGTTAGAGAATACAGGGTATGGGGAAATTCTGGGAGAAAGTTTTTATAAGCTTATTCTGTTTGTTTTATTCCGAAATCCATAAATTAGATACCACTATTAATAGTGTGTGTTTAATACTGGTGAGCATTAGGAGTAAAAGATGAGGCTGAAGTTCTCCTGCACTTCTTTCAAGATGCATATAATAAACACTTCCTGGGTACCTTCGTTTATCGGAAGTTTCAGTATCTCTAACAGTCTGACAAACTGAAGAAAACATTGCCTAAGGCTTTAAGGGTGATTTAGGCACAGGACTGTGGGTAGGTGGAATATCAGGAAATTGACTTTTATGGTTCTGGATGCCTGCTGCTTATTCTCTAGCCTTTCCTATCTCTCCCCTACCCTGTACCTTCCCTTGAACTTGCTCTAGCCAATTATGTGAAATCAGACTTTATTGGAATGACTGCATCAGGCACATCACACACACGCTTTTTCCCAGTGGCAAAGAGGCTGCTGTTGACTTCTAAGTTTATTGCTGAGTTGCTTTAAAAACTACTTCTGTACTGGGTCATGGGAAAGGTTTTCAGCACGCTATTTTACGCTGATGCATCTCTAACTGCAGCAGCAGCCTTCAGCGGCATCACTTCTGCAGCTTTTTCAATAAAGAAATAAATCTTACTGTCATCTTTCCTGGGCTCTGTACACCAGTTCCATAAATTAAAATGCACAAAGAGAATACAGGATAAGGAGAGTGGTTGTGTACCTACCAGTTAGTATGGAAATAATTAAGGGCATGCTTAGAATAGAGGACCCATGAGCACTCAGATCTGGGTATACAGTGCGTTTGACCCACCAGGGTGACACTGGGGCGTGTGTGTCCCCCCACCTTCTTGTCTCTGTCTCTCCCTTGCAGTGTGATTTCTACAGGAACAGCAGCTGGGTGTGGAGTTCAAAGGGAGCTCCTCCACACTCCTGCTTCACTTGCCAACCTCCAGAAACCTAGGGAGAGCTGTAGTGACAACAGTGCCTAAGTGTTTCTAGCAGGGTTTAGACCTGTATTTATTTAGGTGGGTGGTTTTTCTCGTTCAGTCACAAGTACCCAAAGGATCTGGCCGCCCATCTTGCTTGCCTCTCATGTAGTTTGCCAGCCTTGTCCCTGTCTTTTCCAGCAGATGCTGAGGGTCATTTATCCCACTGCTGTGGTTGTACCTGGAGAGCAGCAGCTGTGCTGGAGGCAATGCAAGGATGGGACCTGTCAACACCCTGCAGAGCTGTAGCTGACTCCCCACAGCCTTCTGCAGACACTGGGTGTGAGAGATTACAGGACAGGCCAGTCTGATTTTCTGTGGGAGTAGGAAGTCCCAGTGGCAGACCCTCGAGCCATCGGTGTGTCTAAATGCAATTTGAACAAAATCTACAGCTCACATAAATTGGTATCGGATCCTTAACAGGTACAGTATTATCGTTTCATATTTTGAAAGAACTATCCTATAATATCAGTCCATTTTATTACTCTTCTGCTTTGTGCTGAGTGTTAGCAGGGCTGAGAAACAAGGTAAAGCAAAAGATATATTCTGGCCCAGTTGTCCCCAAAGTCTGTATTTTACTGTGGCTGTATACCTGCAGTCCTGCATGAACTTGGCTCTGGAGGGGAATGTGCTTTAGTAGTACAGACTTTTCTGTATAGTTCTGCCAAAAGATGATCTCTTCTGACTTTCTGCTTTTGAGTAGACCTGTTTCTTTCTACTTCTGTGTTGCTTGTTTTTTCCTTGGCTTTATTCTTGCCTGTTTCCCTCCCTCTCAGCTCCTCCAGGTATATTTCCCTCTGCAGCCACTCTGCCCATGTTAGCAATCTGTATGTTTGCTGTCTTTGCCCAAAAGGACTTAAATTACTTTCCTGTCGTTCGCCTGACTCCCCATTGTTGCCAGTCTCCCACCCAGCCTCTTGAATCTGTGCTGCTGTCTCCTTAGCTCTGTCTCCTCCTGTCTCTGCCAAGCCAGTGCCACTCTCCCCTTGTATCAGTTCTCATCCAAGAAGTTCCTGATCTCACTCTCTTTTTTCACACATTTTTGTCTCCTTATCTTTTGCCTAAATCGACTGACTTTCACACCCTCTTTCTCCCTACTCTCTTGCCCTCCTTTATCCTGCTTTTCTACCAGACTCCTGAGCCAAATTTCTTTGCCTGTTTTTATCCCTCATCTTCCCCAAGTATCTCTTGGTCCCAGTTTTACCCACTTTCCCTTACTTACTCCTGGAGTTTTCTCACTCTTGTTCCTGGATTGTATACCTTTCCCATTTCAGAAGGCAGTAAAAATCTTCTCTCTGACATAAAGCTTTTTCCTATGTCATGCCAAGTTCCTGTTTCAAAAAGTAGAGATACTCAGGCTTCTAGAAGAAAAAAGATGCTAAATCCTTTTAACTTGGACAGTGAAAAGTACTTTTCTTTGGCTTTATTTTCAGAAACATGTGCATTGTTTTAATGGAGATACCAAAAATTACTTTTAGTATGAGGCTGTGTTTTGTAACAGTTGAGAATGCCTCTGAAAAGGGAGGAATGCCAGGCAGCTTTAATAAGCAATGCTGCTGCCAGCCTCACCTCTGGTACTTGCCATCAAGAAATGCCATTACAGTCTTGAAAGTCCTTTTTTCTCCACATGTTGGCAGATAAGTAGTCTTGGAAAATTTTAACGAGGTTTTTACAAGGCTGCCGATAGAGTCAGTTGTCCAAGGAGGAGATGCATGAAAATTCACAACTGTTGAAATAGACTTTTTGATTTTTAATGGATAAGTTCAGACAGCAGTTCTGCCAGCCTTATATTGTACAAGGTCTGTCTGTCATGTTGTACTTTTTCTCAGTAAAAGGAAGTCATGATCCCCAGTGAGTTAGTAAGAATAATTCTTTCATGCCAGGAAAAAAAAAAGTGAAAGAAAAAATGAGCTGCATAAGATTTGCCTGTGACATTTAAAGTCTAAATCTGAGTTAGTCTGAGTAATTTATCTTTGGGTATTTGCAGGAGAGAGAACAGGAATATGAGTGAGTGCATCTCAGTTGTGTCTGAGCTTTCTGATAGATTAAGAGAATTTTTGGTGACTCCATCTGGCTGAAAGGTCTGTCTGTGTGATCTCTTTTCTGGCAGATGGAAGATAACACGAGGAGAAGTCCTTTGATTATCAAAGCATGGGAATTACTCCAGTGCAGTACCACGCTGGGACACCGCTTGCTTTCAGAGTGACAGGTGATGTTTCTGGGATGTTAGAGAGAGTTCATTTACCCCTGCTGCACTGAACATGTGTACACCAGATTTTCTTTGGCAATATTAAACCTATTCACCTTCTGTATCTGTTGCTAGTGAGGAAAGAAATGAAAATACAGAGTATCCATGTAAAGAACATTGCAAGTGCAAAGGGACCAAAATAAAATACGTTTATCAACTTCATTAATACTTCTTTTACAATCTGCTTGGGTTCTTGGAGTTTCTATGAACTACTTTTTGAAACATGTAAAAGATTATTAGGCTGACATTAATTTAAGTCATTCCTTGAATGTAAAGGTACTTTCTCAGGGTGTAGCAGTTTGTATTTCCTGCTGCTGTTGACTTTCTGCTTGCACATATTTGCAGTATCCCATTGATCAACCTCACACTTCTGTCAAGACTTCTCTTCGCAACATGCAGTGCTGCATGTGAAACTACCAGCAGTCCTTCATCCAGACTTTTATTTATAAAATAAAAGGAATAACATTCAGTTTATTCTTGTGAGTATCAGGAATTAAACACTGGAGTCAGTCAGCCTTCCGTGAATTCCCTACCACTTCAGCATGTAACCTCTATGTATCTGCAGGAAGGCAGCTATGAGTGTCAGTCCTTGCTTGGAGGAATGACAAGAAAGGACTGTGTAACCATGGGAGTTGTGATTCCTTGGGTGCCTGGGGAAGCATGTGCTGGGAAGACAGTCTTTGCTGCCTTCTGCACTGGGGCATATTCTGATCCATAGAATGAAGGCCTAGCTGCCGCATGGTGCTTTTAGGGGATTGCTATGTTTCCAGCAGGCGAGACTGGAGCACTATGTTTATACTTCAGCCTGTGCTTCGTTCTCATCTGCTTTTCCCCACAGTTGCACGTCACATAGAGTCACTTGAAGTAGAGCTATTTTCACCAGCTGTTTGCTTGTGAAAGAGCTGGAAGGAATGTCCCACTAGAAATGGCTAAGGGCTTTGGGCTTGTCTAGTTTGGAGAAAATGACACTGAGGGGTGACTCCATTGCTCTCTACAGCTTCCTGAGGAGGGGAAGTAGAGCAGGAGGTGCTGATCTCTTCTCCCTGGTATCCAGTGACAGGATGTGTGGGAATGGCTTGAAGGTGTGTCAGGGGAGGTTCAGATGTGATATTAGGAAGCAGTTCTTCATAGAGGGGTTGGTCAAACGCTGGAGCAGGTTTCCTAGAGAGGTGGTCAGTGCTCCAAGCCTGTCAGTGTTTTGGACAATGCCCTTAGTAACATGACTTAACCTTTGGTCAGCCCTGAAGCTGTCAGGCAGTTGGACTAGGTGTTCAGTTTAGGTCCTTTCCAACTGAAGCAGACTATTCTGTTCTAATGTTTCACAGTCTTAACACTGGCTGTGCAGTGGAATTCATCTGTGCTAATGATACACGGAAGACCATGAGGTTAGCAAAAGCTGTGCCTATGAGAGCAGGTCTCAGACTCACCTTTGCTCTGGAGGAGGTTAGGAGAAAGTGCATTGGTGTAGCCTTTTCCTGTGTGCAGACTGCCTTTCCCAATTTATCCACGCTTATCAATGCAGGTCAGGGTGAGGAGATGATGTTTGAGTCACACCTTTGTCTAAATTCATAAAGATGTGTAGAGGTCATCTTTGTTCATGGGAAATATTCTTGTAGGGTGTCTCACTGTCCGTCCATGTGGGTTGTGTGTATGAACTTTCCCCTTTTACCACAGAACTACTGTAGCTGCATCTGTGACATGAACTTACGTTTGTACAAGCAGTCAGTGCTTTGTTCCTCAGAAACTTGGCACAGATAGGGAACAGTCAGGTTTTGGGCAGGGCTTCTGAAGTAAGATGAAGAACTACTTGCTGTGTAGCTTCCCTGCATAATTCACAGGTACATTTGGCTATCCATCTGATCACTGTCTGTTTCCTTTCATGATGTTCTTAATCATAGCTCATGTCCTATCTTCAGGAAATGCCATTATAGTTATCTCACTGTTGGCTTTGCGCTGTCTTTCGATGCTCGCCAGCACCAAACAATACGGAGGGGACAGTGTAAATATCTGAGGTTCCAAATGTCAAAATGTCAAGATCCTGTTACAAAGAAGTTAGGACAGCAGCTGGGTTACTCTGCAAGCTTTGATTAAAATGAGGTGTTTACCACTTCTTAAATATTTTCTTGGTTTTATTTTCGTACTTATAAATCTTTTTCTGCCTTAATTGACTTTTTTAAACTTTTCTATTAATATCCTAAATGGCTTTATGTAATTGGCATGTGATTAATACATGTAATGGAGTTTTGGTCATGAACGTGATTCTCTTGGCATTCTTTCTGATTTTTTTCTCTTTGCTATTCATGTTGGCCACCTGGGACACTTTCTGGTTTGGTTTTTTTTTTGCTTTGTTTTGTTTTTTTTTTCTTTTGGCATAACATTCATTTTTATTTCATAGTTGATAGCATCATTATTTTATCAAATAACCTGATAAATTGTTACAGCAAGACTGCAGCAGCAGCCAAAGCACTGATGCTTTCCAATGGCGCACTTTACCTCTGCTTTATTATCACTGCCCATTTCATTATTTGCAAGTTGATTACAGCTGCATTTCTCAGGGGCTATGAAATATTCAGCAGCCTGCACTAGTCTGGGGAGAGTCACAGTCCTTGCAGCTGAACACCTGCCCTCAAAGAGGAACCAAAAACTTCTCGCATTTAAAACTGATGGGGAAATTCCTTCTTTGTTTTAACTTTCCCACAATGCTGACTGATTGAAAGTTGCTGCTTTGCTTATGTTTGTAATTGGGTAAGGGGAAGAATAAGAATAAATACATGACTACTGCATTTCTGCCACACTTGCCTGGCTACAGCAAAGAAGGAAAAAAATGTTGGTATAATTGGTTGCTGGTGTGTCAGCACGAGGCAGTTGGCATTCTGGTTGAAGTTAGGAAAAAAGCTCTCTGTTAAGGGCAAAAAATTGACGCTACTGGTTTTGTTCTCACACTTTGTCTTCCTGGAGGAGCAGCCAGCAGTGATTGACTGAAATGTGCAATATTTTACCAAGTAGGAAACAGATAAGATTTGTATAAACAGGATACTTCATTATTAAAGTAAAGAAACAATTGCTTTGACCTTGACACTGAATGAGTAAGGCCAGCATTGTGCTAATTGAGAATGTAGCTAAGCAACAGTTCTCCAGGAGCTTGCGCTGCTTTATTTTTAGTAGACTACACCAGTAAGGGAGGGGAGAGTGTGTGTGTGGTGTGAATGAGCAAAGCAACTGGTTAATGCTTGCAAAAAAGAAATTATTTCTGTCTTTGTGCAAAAAGTTTGAGTGGTAATGTGTGCTTATACTGATTTGAATTTGGGTCTGTGTCTAAAGAAAGTAATTGAATCAGTATGTGCTTCTGTGGTCTGAACAAGCAGATAGCCTGACAGTATCTCTGATTTCTTAAGCTGCTTTAGAGACTTGAGTGTCTTCTGAAAATTAATGGTGTAGAAGAAATGGCATACTACTGCAGAAATAGTCTATTTTATATCTATTTCTGCTTACTTTGTCAGTAATTGCATTTCCTAACCATATTACAGTTAGCACTGTACAGTCTGAAATATTTATTGCTTTAGCTTTAGTCATACAATACTATAGCAAGCTAGTTCCCTACAAAGTTAACAGTTAAATCCGAAATAAACATCCAAGGAAAGGAAGGTACTTTCTTCTAGCTAATTCAATTTACAGACTAAGTTATTATAATTTTTTCTTGTAGACAATAGAAAGAAAATCAGTCTGAGAAGTCTGACATTTTTATCATGTAGGCATTGCAGGATTGATTACAACCACATGGCCACTCTGTCCTCTCCTAACTAAAAGTATTCCAAGGCTGCTGCTAGTGGAAAGTTTGCAACCTCTTTACTTCTCTCTGTTCCTAGTAAATCTCTCATCACCGAACTGGTTGTGCTTTCTTTAGATACCAAACAAATACAATTACTAAGTAAAGATGAGCTTCTGCTCATGAAACCCAAGCAGTTGCAGAAATCTCTCTGAAGGTACTGTCAATGCATGGATATAAACTGCCCTAACTTTACATATAGAAGCCTTTAATTCTGATTTGGTCTATGAAATACATATTTATTGGCAATGTTACATGGGTGAGAGAATAAAAATATCTTAATTCTCAGCCTAACTTCTTTATCAGATCTTTGAAAGTCAGATAGTAAGCAGGCAAAAATAATAAAATGGATCTTAAAAACTGTATTAGTTATCCTTGGGTATTTTAAATGCAGGAAGAAAACCTTTTTCTAAAGTACTTTTCTCTGGATATGATTTTAAATTTATAGAAACAGAGGATAATGAATATTGTCTCATTTTCCCATAGTGTGGCATTATGAGATTCAGAAGTATGAATTTTTCTTCCTTTTATTTTTGTTTTATTGTTTTGGGTTTTTTTTTTTGCCTAGGAGGAAACGTTTATCAAGACTGTATATCACTTAAACATCAAGCTCTACAGAGCTCCAAGGTAATTATTTATGCAACTGCTTTTTGTTTCCTGTGGTGATTAAATTGGCTTTAGTTCAGTTTTCTTGAAGACCCCTGTAATTTATGAAGGTGCCAGTGCTGAGCAATTAAACTGGGTAGCAGCAACAGCTTTTATAGAAGCTGTTGCATACAGCTTTGTGATCCATGATGTGCTGTGCGAGATTGCCAGTGTGTGTGTATAAAATAAAGATGTGATATGTTTTGAAAATACAGTTCTTGTTTTCATGTCTTAAAAAGCAGCAGTATCAGCTGAAAGGTAAAATAGCTGTATATGGGTTTGTATATGGTCATTCAGGAAGTCTTTGCTTACCCCTCGGTATCCTGGTTTTCTAGCTGGTTGTCATCCGGGAGCTGTGCAAGAGGCACCACGTGCTTTGCAGCACTGGCACAGGATTTACTGCCCCAGGTGATGGAAGTTTTGGTCAGTGGATCTGTTTTGGTCAAGCAGAGTGGTGACTTTGTCATTGGAAATCACCATCTTTACTCACTTTGCCAAGTTCTTAAAAGCTGTTTCTGCTGTTGTGATTGCTGTGTATGCTGCAGATCTGTACATCACGTTTGCTCATTTCAAAGCCTGTTTTTGAGAGCATAGCTCATGAGGTTTCCATGGGTATGGTCAGAACCTAAATAACAAAATAGACAGCTGAGGGTTCATATTTCATGTTCAAGTTACAAAGGTATCCCACTACAGGGTATGGAAGAGAATACTGTGGTTAGGAAGTTGGTCTGGGCATGCGGTCTGCAAAGCAAATCTGGTACCTTTGCATGGAGACAAGTGAGATTCAGTCTGCAGTGTGTAGGCTGGTGTTTCTTGCATTCATTTATTGCTTGCATTCATTTACTGGTGGTCTGATGAGATTTGAGCAGCATCTGATTTATACTGGGTTGCCACTTAAATAATTAACATCTCCCAACACCTGGCAGATGGTGAATTTTCAAACACTGCAGTTATTTTTTAACCCAAGTATCCCTGGGTGGCTATTACTAGTAAGTAATGATATGGTACCAGACTGGATTTGCTTGTTTGTAGTGCACACAGTTTGCATCTGAGTTGAGAAACTCTGGGAAGATTTCAGGTCTCTTTCTTAGCACAGTTAATAGCTTTGAATCTTTCTGGAGAGCCAGTGTTTGCTACTGCATGCCAAACAGGTGGTATTTACTTACAGTATATTGATAATACTACAAGTAAAAAACTTCCAAGGTGACCACATTGCACTAACTGAAGTGGTGCATGTTCCTAACTTTTCCTAAAGGAAAGATGGTTTGCTCAGACAAGTTTACTGGTTTAGCTTTTCCTTTGTAGAAACAGAGAGCACATCTCTGGTAATGTACTCGGTTACCACAACTTGTCTGACCAGGCACCTCCTGAGCTACAGTGGTGGTTGTATGGGTTTGTGTGGATCTGCTATGAGTTCTTCTCTCAGCCTCTTTTTGTCACCTGTAGGTAGTACAGAGATGCTTCAATCCCAGATCTTGACCTCATGAGAAATGCGTAAATATAACTCACGTATGGTTCGTAGAAACATTGCTTCTTTGTAGTCTTTAAAATTAACATAAAATCCAAGAGGTTGAACAGACACCTTAGAGATAAAGTTAATGTAAAATCAATTTAATGCCATGTGTGCTTCTGGAGTCTTACCTTGTGGAAGTCAGAGGACTGTGATAGTTGTGTTTTGATAAGTCTGAGATGAAGTGGTTTAGTTTTGAATTCTTATTCTCTGTAAAAAATTCTCAGATCTGGAAATGAAACGCCTGAAAGGTGAGGGGGTTTTCTCACCCTTTCCTGTGGACTAGTTCATCATTTCGGAAATTCTGTTTCCAATAAAAATGTGTTGATGTCTCTGCGTGTGTAAAAAGGGCTTGGGTAACCTGAACTCTTGACTCTTGCACAGGAAATCAGAAATCATAAACGCATTGTCCTGCCAGGTAATCTTCCATCAGCATTAGACGGTGACGCAGAGCTATCTGAGCACAGCTGTAAGTCCAGTGAATTATCCTTCCAGTTCAAGAAGATTGGGAATCCTACAGCTAGGGGGGAGGAGGAAGGAAGGAAGGTTGTTTTTTTGGGGTTCTAGGTTCTTTAAAAAACCTGGATGTATTTCTGTGATCCTGTTCATAGTACAGCCCAGTAACAGCAGTTTGGCCTTGGGTGATGCTGGAAAGTGAGGACAGGATCCTTTCAACCATCTATGTTGGTATCAGACTTGAGCCTGGCAGCGTGGGATTTTTGACTGTGTGAAAAAACAAACCACTCCTCCATGGGTGACTTGACAGGTACGGTTTAGAGAGTGACCAAAGGAAGTACCTGCAGATGGAGGTGGGAAGGCAGGTGTGGCCACTGATAAAGGAAGTGGGTGAACTGAGGCCTTCTTTAGCCAGTCAGGCTGCTGAGGGTCTCTCAGTCTCTCTCATGTCTCCAGGCACTGCATGCACAGACAGGTCTGGGTATTTCACTGAGGGGTTCTTCCCCGGGGCTAGTATGGCTCTATCATGTCAAGGTCTATGATTCTGTGATTCTAAGAGGTGAAAAGCCTTTTTTCTCAGAGTGCCTTCAGTGCACAGCACACATGGTTTGGCACTTAAGTTTTACAGCTTGCCTGTGTTGGAAGTTACTCAGGAATAGCTGCTTTGCTTTCCATTTCCATCCTGCCCATTTTGCTAATAACATTCACATACAAACAGTTCACTGCTGCACCCAGGGGTTAGGGTTTGTATATATTCAGTATAAATAAACCATATAAACTTCAGCTTGAGCCCTCTCTTTTTTACTTGTGTGGGTTTTGGGGGGTTTGAGATTGGTTATTGTCCTGGGTTCAGCAGTAGCAGTCATTTTTCTCCTTCATAGTAGCTGGTGCAGTGCTGTGTTTTTGATTTTTTGGTCTGGGAACAGCGGTGATAACACCGATGTTTGTAGCTACT
>WYDI02028235.1:0-51887 GCA_009867235.2 Psittacus erithacus | reverse complement strand
AATGCTCCATCTGTGGTGTTGTTCAAGGCCAGGTTGGACAGAGCCTTGGGTGACATGGTTTAGTGTGAGGTGTCCGTGCCCATGGCAGGGGAGCTGGAACTTGATGATCTTAAGGTCCTTTCCAACCCAAACTATTCTATGATTCTATGATTCTGAGAACTGCCTGTCTCCCCACACACACCTGAGCCACTGCCCACAAAGATACAAAGCAGATTCAGCTGTGATGCAAAGGTCCAGTACTTAGCTCTGCTATGTCAGGCTTTATCTCTTGGTTGCTTTTTAAACTATCAGTCACATCAGAGATGGAGGTAGATGAAGCAACCTTACTTTGCAGGAATATGTGAGTACCAGAAGGCATAAGAAAAAAATCCCTGAAGTCTTGCAAGGGTAGCATGGATATCCAGGGTTCTGTCACTCCTACATTTTCCTCAGAAAAACACATCAGCTTTTCATCTGATCTCTTGCCTGGGCTAAACCTATAATACGTCTGGCTTATCCACACCCATTTGTTGGGAACTTTATGATCTGGAGGGTCAGTCCACCAAAGGATGATCCTACATGTTCAAAGGGAATTGGTGCAGCGTTGGAAGAACTTCCTCCAACTGAAGAATCCCAGTTTGCTTTTCTGTGTTTGAGAGAAAAAGTATAAGGTGGGAGATGTCTTCTGTTGCTGACATTTAATTGTTCTGATGGTCTTGGTTTCCTGGCTGTCATCAAGGCAAGGGTTAGATATAAGGTGTGCTAAAAGAAAAATATTCCTTTTCTAACCTAGTTGATGCATCTGAAAAATTCATTTCTTCACACTGCTTTGCCATCCCCCCCAAACTGTCCATAAACTTAGCCATGATTAACCACAGTCGTCAAGCCAGTAACACCATTTTTGGAACAACATCCAGTTGTGATGTCTCTGCACCATAACATCTGTAAATAACTGCCTGTAATTTAGATAATCTGACAAGAGATAACTGACAATTAATTGTGTGTTGTTCTTTCACTGTCTAGTACAGCTCTGGCTGTGAAGGAATTACAAAAGCACTGCGGGATCAAAATAAGCAGGTTTACAAAAGACCTGTGATCCTCATTCCAGAATTATCCTTTAAATTACATAGTTCCTTTCTTTTCCTAGATTTTATTCCTCTCACAATACCCAAACATTGTGCTCCAGACGGCTAAGTATATCTCAAGGCACTCATTATTTAAGTAGAGTTATGTTTTGCTTCTTTTTGCTTTTATGAAAGCCTTAAAAGTTATTATGTTACTATATAAAAAAGAGAGGATTTAGAGTAGTTTACCACAGTGAGAGGCTGAAATCAATATTGTTTATACAGGCATGAATGTTATTGACTGTATATTTACAATAATCTCCAGAAAGTAAGTCTTAAAACATTAAACCTCCTGGCAAAGTATATAATTTCATAAACCTTACTAAACATTTTGCAATAATAATTAATTACTAGGAGAAAACAACACTTTTGATGAATTTTATCCTTTGGAAAAAAAAAGAGATATTTCACTATTGACTTAGTTCACCAGTCTGGTGTTTGCAACAGGAGAAATACCTTTCCTTTGGAAAAAAAGACTTCACAGTGAAACATAACCCAAACAGGATTAGTCTAAAGACAATTGGTTTAACTTGCACTGAATATTGTTTACAGTGTTGTTGATAGAAGGCAGCTCAGAAAAATGCGCACAGATGTCATTATTTGGATGTGCAACATTTACATTTACAAGTAATTAATTATTCCATCCCCTTCACACCAAGATTCACAGAGAAATTAGGGCTGCAAATGAGTATTCAAGAGCTCCCAGAAACCAGACAGCTGAGGAGCATGTTTCATTAGTTCATTATGCTACCTGTAAGTGCCCACTAGAGATCATTGTCTACATGCATAAGGCATTTTCAGTTGGTCACTGCTGCAGACAGTTTTCACTTTTACAGAGAAGACAGACTGATAAAAATGAGAAAGATATTCAGAGATGTGAGGTGACGATTCTGAAGGTTCTGTTTGTCAGAGGGAGAATTGGGGACTAGGACCCCAATCTGCTGATTCTTTGTCCCTTGTGTAAAAGAGGAGAATAAGTGATTTATTCTTATATTTTTTGTGAGAGTTGCTTCAGCACAAAATCGTCATTAGGAAAGATCTAAATCTATGAGAAGTGTCTATTGAGTTCTTTTGAGTTTGGGTCATTTATGAAATATTAAAGATTTCAGTTTCAGTGTAAAGTGGCACCTAACCAATCTTCTCGGTTTCCTTACATCACAGGGTTCCCATAATCTTCCTGTACTTGATTGGCCAGATACCATTTGCTATCATTCAATGGACCTATGTATTTTGCTGATACAAGATGGAGAAGAAACTAGATCATGGGGGTTCATAGTAACTTCACTTCTTTATTAATAGTTTCCTTCCCTTTCTTTTTATATTTTCTCAACCAACTATACAACTAACAATGAGACAGATCAATTTAGCAGCAATATTTTGGACGTGAGAGCAGTAAAGCTAAGGGACATGAAGTTAAAGTAAGGCACAAGAATAATTCTGGTATTATCAGTGGAGAAAATTTATGTTTTGGGAAGTATTATACAGGCAATTGCAAAGTGATTTAACTTAGGTTAGTAGGGCAAAAGAGAGGGACAAATTAAAGATTATCCCAAATGTTAGGTTGTGGTTGAGCTCATTTTAGTACTAAATCTAGAAAAATGTTCTTTCCTTGTGTCTGAACCAGTCTTTTTCATTTTATTTTTCCTGACATGTTACACAGTTACACTGGGTAGGTTACCCTTATTTCCCTCCAGACACATCACCTGCAGCTGTAGATTCACCCTTCCTCCTTCATCCCTTTAACTTTTTGTAGTTGGCCCTAAACCAGGAAAAGGCTATAATTCAGATTCATAAGGGAAAACTGATAGGAAGAGCAGAGCCTAACTTGAGGCAATGTGAAGTTCCTGGCATTGATGCTCTCTGAAGACACAGACATCTAGATATCTTGTCTGCTATCACATGAGAGGGAACAAAAGTTATCCACGATGTTAAGCTTTAGGCAGGGAGTGATTCCTGGTATTCAGGCTGGGTAAACCTCAGTCAAGCAAAATATAAACACAACAGAGCAACAGTATCTTGCAAACAGCATTTTACTAAATGGCAAACAGGAGTGCATCTTTTTCCAGTAAAGTCAGAGACAAAGCTTTTAATTATCAAGACTGTGGATAAAAATGGAATATATAATTTAACCAGAAATTGGTCTGATGCAGTTTTTATCCCAAGAGTTTATATCTTGCCTTGTTGGAAAGCTGTGCATCCTTTACACTTTCAATTTGCAATTTTACTGTCCTGCTGAATCACCCAATACTCACCTTCACATCCTTGGCAGGCTTTAATGTGTTTGCTTACAGTATAATTAAATGCTCTGTATTCATTACTTCCAAGCTCTGACTTACATTTACTCTCTTCAATGTAATTACTCCACCATGTACATTCAGTCAAATGTGCTATTCTGTGCCTGTCCAAATTTTATTAAACAAGGGTAAATATCTGGTCAATTGCACTATTAGACATAGAATTGTATCTGTCCTTAAGAGAAGTTCTTGAGCCTCTAGTGTGCTTTCAATGACATGAATTACAGGCATATAAATCCCCTTTCACACTCTTTTCTATCAGTTCTTGCATTCTGCCTGCTATTAGTGGCAAATTAATTGACTACAGGAAAAAACCAAACAAGCTCTGGGTTGCATCAATGATTTCAGATGGCAATAAAAGTAATAGAGTATCTGCAGTCTTCCTAAATCTATTGGATTGTCAGCATTAATTACCCAACACGATCTCACTTTCTCATTATTCTGCGCAGTAATATTCTAGCAAAACAAGGGAGAAAGACTCAGTGAATCCCTCAGCATCCAGCTACTAGAAATACTGAGGTTGGAAGCTGTTATCTTGTCAATCCCACATGTTAGTCCTATTCAAAATACTCTTTTAAAAATCAAGCTCCAGAGAGCAAAACCAAATTAACTGTAAGATCTTGAGGCTTTTTAAAAGATATTCTCATTTGCTTTCTAAAGTAAATTAACTGAAAGACTAACTTTGAAATCTTGGGTCTTTTTAAAGATCTTTTAATTTTATTTCTAGTGTCTGATCTTTGCAATAACATTCATGGCACTTAACGTAGAGATAGTTTTAAGTTTTCTTCCAGATGAATTTTGTGCTTCTGATGTAATCTCCATCTGCTGTGGACTGCAAGTTAAGGAAAAAAGAAACCCCAAACAGTTGGATTAATCTCACTTGAATTTAGTTATATGTGTAGTCTAAACTAGCTGTCTAGGCACACAGCAGGGAGGAACAGACACCTCTAAAAGGCAGTACAGCCCCTGCAAAACAAAAAATAAGCATTTAAAATAGGGTCAGCCAGCATCTCTAGGAGATACCTGTCCTTCTCTGTCTCTTATAGGAAGGAAATCTAGAGCTAGCTGTGTAGCAATTCCATTCCTAGTCTAAAACTAGATACATCCAACCTCCAAACAAGTGTGTTTGACTTAATACAAGACTGTATGCTGAACTGAGCAAAGAATAGATTGTAATAACTTGGCATTTGGTGCCATATTCTCAGAAAATGAATGAGCATTTATGCCATTTCTTGCTGTTTCTTAAACTTGCTTTGCAGAGGTACCCTTTGCTGGAGTGTGACAGAAGACAGATGTCACATTCTTGTTTTGCTCTAACTGGATAATTTTTAGAGTAGCTATCCATATTAAAGTGAAATCCTCTAAAATAAGCAATAAAATGCAAAGAGATAAAACCTAATTTATAAATAGTTCATATAGGGTTGAAACAGCATCTAATGAGTTTCATCCTGGAGTAAATTCATATTGTTAGGTTTAACAGCCTTTCATAAACTGGATTTGCACTCAGTGGGCTAAATTCTCCTTTCAATCAATTTTCGCAAATGGAGTTTGCTGTAGTGTAAATGAGAAGAGAATCTGCCTCCAAATGCCTAGAGGCCTTTATTGGGAGTTTGCTGATGGTGCATATAAGGATACTAACACAATGTTATCCTCACCTAAGCATAGCCTTAAAATTAGATGGCAGTTAAGATATGTCTTCTTTTATTCTGCTGATTTGGAAAATTGAATTTATTGGAAGAAAGGATGCAGATTAAAAGTCTTTTCCTTTTTTTTTTTGCATTTTTTTTTCAGATTTTATTGCATCACAGTTAATTATTTCCCATTGTTTTACCATTATTTCTTCATTTAGAGAAAGATGATGATTCAAATAATTTTATCAGCTCAGTGGTTTTATGTTGTACATATAATGCAAGAAATAGGAGTAAATACAGGATTTTCACTCATAGACCTTTCATTTCCAATTTAATTTTCTTAAAAAAAAATGCATACATAGGAAGTATAGTATGTATTTACATCTATAGTAATGGTATATATACATATCTACATAAATATGCCATTAATAGGTCTTACCATTGATATCATGGCAGTAGATGAAAGTTGTTTGAAAGTTAGTTTAAAAGTCATACTGTATAGAAAACTCTAATTTTTGATTTTTCACCATCCAAAAAGAAGCACCTGCAGTCTAGAATATAAAGGAAATAAAGTAATAGCCAATAAAATATTAGTTAAAATGATCTAATGACATTTAATAGGTCATATAACTCCATAAGGTTTCTCTGACAATTGCAGGAAAAATGTGTAAAGTGATATGATTTTAAAATTATAGCTACCAATAATTACTTTGAGGTTACAAAGAAATTTCCCTGGAATAGATCTGATTTATCTTCATATTCAAGGTACCTGAACAAGACCCTGACTTAGAATAAAACGTGGGAGATAAGTAATAGTGTTATCCACAATGTCATTTCCTGTGTTGTAGTAAGACCCTAGACTTTATTCCTCCCAGAAGCTTTTAACCATCTATAAGTGATTATGAAAAGCTTTAATGATATTAATAAATATTTCCTTCTACTTTCCTGAGCTCCTTTAAGCTTTTAACTAGAAAAAAATCCTATCTGTATTTCTCAAATTAAGCTACATCTCTTGCAACTCATAGTTGTTCTTCCCTAGAGGTGCAAATAATATTTCCTAATAGATAAACCAACCCACATCAATCAAAAAAGCCCACCAAAAAAGCCCATGATTTGTGACTGCCCCAGTTTTCCACACTCATTTATTTTTCCACACTCAAAAGCTTTTTCTCATTATAATCTTTCTTGCCCTCTCTTGCTTTGTATTCATGTCTATAACAAGTGACCATCCATGCCTCTATGCATTTCTTTTTCTGGTGCCGGAAGGAATTCTTTAAATAAAATGAAACTGTTAGAGAAGCTCTATTTTGAAGTATTGAACTCTTCTGTAGAATCATATCTGTTTGCAAGAACTTAAGAAGACAGTTAAGCATTATCCATTTGGAAACAAAGAATGTAGAAAAAAATTGAAATTAACTTTTCATTTTCACAGTGTTATTTAGCATCTAATTTTCTCAGCAGTAACTTAAAATTAGGAGTAATACTTTTGCAGTAAGAAGAACTGCAGAAGAGAATAAAATTCCTACCTCCCCGATCAATGCCACAGCTACAATGATAGTGATAACAATATAAGAATTGAAGAGGGGAGTGTCTTCAACATTTCTCTTTCTCTTTCATGGATGCTGTTAAATGCATCAGTTTCTCAGTTTTTGGGGGATAACTTATAGACCACTTGTATGCCTTTTTTTTTTTATTTTCAGATAGCCTGGCAAATAAGGATACTTTACTTGAGCAACAGATAAAAAAGCTCGTTCAGGTACCTTGAATATGGAGATAAATCAAATCAATTTAAGGGAAATTTCTTCCTAACCCCAAAGTAGTTATAGGTAGCTATAATTTTAAAATCATATCATTTTGCACATTTATCCTGCAATTACTGGAGAAACCTTATGGAGTTATATGACCCGTTTTGATCAAAGCTCAAAAGATTCACAATCCAATTCAGCTTATCAGTGCAGCCACAATAGTATGGTATTTCATATCACTTCCTTGCTTCATGATTTGAGTGTTTCCTTCTTGGCAACCTCTTTAAAATATTGGAATTTTTGGCACAAAATCTTCGAAAGATAGAAAATGATTTCTCCAGTGGCAAATAACATATGCAGGGTTAAGAACTGTATCTACTAGAGCCTATCCTATGTCTGATTAGCATTTAATCTCAGCTTTCCTGTTCTCCAGCATCATGTGCATCAGAAAAACTGGTAAGAACAGAGTAAAATACAGAAAACCCCACATGATTCTGCATGCTTTGGATATGTGTGCACTAGTATGCATGACTAGTACTGTTATGTCCTAGTGAAATACATGGGAAATTGGCTAACCTTACTGTAGCTTTCTTAGCATTAGCATATCACCCAGAGTAGGTTGCATTCAGAGCCTTTGGAGAGTGGTGGGTCCTAGGGGATAATTCACCTTGGCTAAGATAAGTACTTAAATACATGGTTTCACAGGGAGTTGGACCCCATCAAAGAGCTCATCTTATTTCTTCCTCAACTAAGGTCTCAGTACCAGATCCGGTACTTGCCATTCATTCCAATTTAATGAAAAAATAAAGATCCATAGAAGTACAAGACAAGTGCAAAGAAAAAGGCACCAACTCACCTGGGATGGGAATGAAAAGCAATGGGAACATGTACTTTCTGCAACAATGAGCTGCAGAAATACAATCATGCCCTTAAATGAAAGGCAATACAATATCAAAATGGCTCACTTCTCTGTCAATGAGGTTTATGTGTCTAGGTCAGGACACTACATCTGGAGGGATGCAATTAGCTGAGATTATTCCTCTCTCAGATGTTTATTGCAGAGTACACCACACATCAGGTACGCTAGCTGGTAACATGGTTCCAGGCCAGTTAAGTTGCCATTAAGCAATAACAAGAGCTTCTCAGAAGCCTCTGGGTTTATTTCCAGGCAAGCCTGCAGGTTTTGTTTACTAGGGAGTTTTCAGAATCCCAACATCCACGCAGAGAGTTGTAAAGGATTCAGGTTTTCCCATTTCTGAATTTCACTCCAGGTAAAATGGGCATCCTGGAGAAGGAAGCTCTTTGTTTTTTGAGGTTATTCCTCATCTGAAGGGTCTGTCTCAAATAAGCAACCTGAAAGAGCTGATTCTAAACTTTAGCTTTAAAGACATGAGTTAGGACTGTCACTCCTGATGTGGTCAATCCATGGCTATGCAAAAGGACTGTAGTGACATCAAGGATGTCCACAGACTTGTTTGTACTGTAAATTGCATGCGGATCTGTGTACGTTCTGAACATTACCTTTGAAAATTATTCATGGTAATTATGAACAAAGACATAAACAGAGATAGAATTTGAGCTGTGAAAAAACCCGCAGGGAAAATCCTGAACACACAGGATAAGTTCTTGTTCCTACAGTTTGGGTGGATCTTGGATGGGGAGGCCTGAATGCCCGATGGCTTTACTTACAATCAGAAAACCAAAATCCACTTTTCCTTAACTGAAACACTGGTAACAAAAAATTCATCAGGAACTGGGTTAGCCATGTCTACAATAGGATCTCACCTCTTATCTCAAGTGTTTGCTAATGCTAGAAGTTGTAGGCCCAGCAAAGGAGGACTCTGCCAATGAAGGCAGCTCTAAACTCCCTTAAAAATGTGTTTTAATGCAGAGGGTACTGAAGGAGAGCCTTAAATTATACTACTTTGCAGCTTAGAAGTGATGTTCTGAAAGATAGCCAGGAGCCACTGCAGCCTTCTCAGCTGTGAGATTTGTGCTATACCTCTAAGACCTCTCAGCTGTGATATTTAAGAAGAATGCAATAGAAAAGGACAGAGCTTTTATTTTTTCTTTCTTTCTTTTCTTAGACCTTTTCTGCAATAAACTGGGAGATAATATGGAGCCAGTGTGTCAGCACTCATCAGCCTCAATTTGGTCCACAGAGTATTCAAACACCTCATTTCAAATACCAGGGATGCCCTTGATCATATATATATTATCTGGGAAAATAATCACTTTTTTCTCCTCAAACACAACATATAACACTGAGATGCTTTGCACTGTGGTACCTGGGCTATTTTTATCACACCATTATTTATGGCAAACCTGTGAAATAAATAACTAGTACTATTCCTTGTTCACAGAGCTGGGGTGTTGTCCTTGACTGTGATTTCAACTCAGATAATTTGAACCAGATATAAGTATTGTGAAGGCCATTGTGGTTTAAAGCTACGTTTACCAAAGTGTAGATTACAAACCTAGATATAATTCTGTTTTGTCAGAAGATTGTAGACTGGCCTCAAATGGAAACTAACCAACAAAACTATGTCCTTGTTAGACCTTATGTATTGTGGCTCATCTGGCTTACCTGTACTCTTTATTTTCCCCTCTCTCTTTTTGGAGCTCTGTGCACTGCTGAGGCGTATTGTGCAACGTGACCCAACTACAAATAGCCTGTCAATACTGCAACTACAAAAAAGTGGAAGTGAAATGCTAATCCAGGTTAAGAACAGGGCAGGGGAATTTATACAAATAAATACAGTAGCCCTGTTTCTGACATAGTGCATTCCAGGACAAAACTGAGGTAACTTCCTTGCCTTGCAGGAGTTATTCTAGATTTGCATTTGAATGAGTAGGTAGATAAGTGGGCTTGGTAAATCAGTCTGGCTCATTCTAATCCGAGAGATACTGGATTTAACCGTGTGTTGAAGCCCACCAGTACATAGCAATTCACTGGCCGGCTTCTTCAAAAAGTAAACCCATCAAATGAAACAGCATTAAGATTTAAAAACCTCTTATTTCCTAATATGGATACTGCTATTTATTTTTAGACTATAAAGAAACTAGTTCACACTTTGTACGAAAGAGGTCTCAGGAATTAAGCTACTTTTAAATAAACTACATAAACAAATGACATAAATTGCAGCAGACATTTGCACTACAGTGTCGCAGAAAGAAAACTTCAGAGGGTTTAACAGTTCAGCTCAAGTAATCTGTTGCTGCGCAAGCCTGCATTTCAAGCCCCAGCGATCAGGGGTATCATCATATGAAAACAGTTTAAGCCTCTCTCTACTTATTATCATAAGATTTACAGTGGATAGCTAATAGATATTACACAGCATATTTTACCATCTGCATTTATACTTTCCTGGGTCAGCCATATCCTTCTAAAGAAATACCACGGTGGAAGATGCAGCAGTATATCAACCAGAAAGAATACAGATCTTAGTTATCAATGGGTCACATAAGCTATTTGGAGACTGATGGCAGCTCCACCAATTCAGAAGCTTTAGGAGTATATTCATAAGATCAAAATATAATTTAGTACTTGTTTTCTTGCAGTGGTGCTGGTGGGAAATGCCATTTCTACCACTCTGATTTTATTCTTTAGTGAGCATGCCTTAATGCAGAAAATTTGTTGCTGTTGTTGCATAAAGCTTCTGCTAAAGCTTTCCTATAAAAGCACACTTAATCTAAAAGCTGCAGTATTTCATCTGCTTTCAGCTTTAATAGAGTGGAGGAATTCATTAATTCATCTGAAAGCAATTTTCAATTATGAAAATACAATTTCAATAAGGAAAAGAGGAGTCTTTGAAGATGACAAAAGTGGGAAGTGATTGACACAGTCTGTTGTCAACTGGAATCAATTTCACACTTGGGGAAAAATACCTTCACTAGGGAATGATCATCCATCAGCAGGAGGCAAACTAAAGGGAACCAGTGAAGAAAAGAGAAAGTAAATCCTGTCTTAAGCAAAATATTCAGCAGCCTGAACACCCTTCATATGGGCAAAATGAAACCCCTTCAATATAAGTACCGGACCTCATAGCATGAGCACTCAAGGCAAACACTAAAGAATTACGGGTATATAACTATCTGTCTAGATTTGGGTCTTATTCAGGCACAATGCCATTTGGCTTCAAAATCATCTTTGTCTCAGCAAGCACTGCGAGATATCCCTAAAGTTGTTACAGCTGCTGAATAACACAGTATTCTGTATAATGTAAGTCGTGTTAATACTTAAACATGCAAAGTCTCAAGCTATTTACAGTCTGTTATGGGTCTGAGAATAAGCTGTTACTTCCCCACAGAGCCAGTGGTTCATATGATGCCAGTTCTTTCTATCTGTAAGTTAAGATAAAAACATGATTAAAAATAGTCTACTTGATTCCATGATATGCTATGCATATTTTGCACAGCTGCCAAAGTGCTATTGGGGTAATAGTCAATAGGAAATATCCCTTAAGAAAAGCTATGATGACAAGTTTGTGCTGCATCAAATGAGGGCCCAGGTCCTAGTAAAAATCAGGATAGGTCTGATATCTCAAAAAAAGCCCTGAAGTCAGCTTGCAGAGGCAGTGACTGACAGTAAGAGGTTCTAAAAGCAGGATTGCATTCCAACTAAATATTGTGGAGGAATAGGAAACTTGACTGATAGCTACATCAAGCAGATTACACACATCAGTAGATGGGGGACATTCCACTGGTAGTACTGCTAACATATTGCTGCCTCCTCTGCTACCTTGACATCCATTTTTTTCAAGCAGAGGCTGTTGCAGAGTGGCACCAAGGCAGGGTAATATTTTGGAAGAATCATCAGGAATTTTACTACATTAAGGTGGAGAAACCAGAACTGCTAAAACCAGAATTGTACTGATTATAGCTGCTGTTTAAGAGCGCTGAGACATGCATGATTCTCGGGAGACTCAAATACTAGGAAAAAATAATACATTAAAATCTATGTAGCTTTGAAAGTACGTAAGTGCAATAGAGACAACCTAATGAGTTAATAATAATGGGGTAGGTCAGAACAGTCCTTTTCCCTCCCTCTGTTGTCTCTCCCCAGAATAACTGAGGCCGCATCTCTGGTGCTTGTCTCGATACATGTGCGACTATGCTTGTTTTCATCACAACCTTGACATATGGGCTGGTTCTTATTTATTTTTCTCAGTCTTTTTATTTATTTGTCTATCTCAGGCACCACTATTCAAAGCTGTGCTTAAACCCCATGACATGAGCTTGCCCTGCCTGTTAAAGATTTAGCTTGAGGGAAGCCATCACAAGGACTAGGTCTCCTCTGGGCGCAGAACAACCCTTTGGGCCAGAGGCAATTCTGCAATTGCTCAAGTTTGGGTTTTTTTTAGACTTGTATTTTTATATTCTCCCATATACTGAGAATACTGTCTATCAAGCCTCATCTTTGTGTGATAGCATTCAGAATATGTACTGCATGCAGCAGGGCCTGAGATATGTGTCTGTGAAGCTGCATACCATGCTAGGATAATGCTGGAAGAGCAGTTCCATTAGGGAAAATGAGTGACAGCCTTTCCCATTTCTGTTGCTCACTGCTGTGGTCTCCAACCAACCAGAAGACCCCTGGTTTTGTGGGAAGATCCTTTCTTGTTGCACTCCAGAATAAAGAGATCCTGGACTACAAGAGGAAGCATAACTCCTGTGAAATCAGTGGCATTTAGGTCCTCAAAGAGCTTTGAAACATGTCCCCTAAATTGTTCTTAACAAGAGAATTCAGATGCTTTTGAAAACTGTCACCATAGGCTTAAAATCTCATTTTGGTTTGTATGGCAATAGGAGTGATTTATACAAGAAGTGTCAGTGCTTTAGGAAGCTTTTTTAAGTAAAGAGACTGCCTACTGTAAGAAACTTTTACAAACATGAACTTCAAATATAAATCCTTATAATAAAGGGGTTAAGTATTTATGTAAATCCTTCCCCAGATGTCTAGGTGGTTAATAAACCTAACGCTGTAGTATTAACATCAGAATGTATTTATTGATCCTTATACTTTGAAGGAGGCTACAGATTTACATTGATTTTCCTTTTTGCCTTTTTTGTTTTCTTGCTTGTGTTTTTAGGTAGGTGGGTCTGTTTGACTGTCATATAACAGTTTTCAAAGGAAAACCTGAAACCAGAGTCTTTCCAAGTCTCATAATGCTTTCATTTTAGAATATTAATTAGATCCTACACATTGTTCTTTCTTGCAGTGAAGGGAATTACCTGGCATAAATTATTAGTGAATTGTATTTGTTTCTTACTTGGTTGTTGCAAATAACCGAGAGAAATTGCAGTGGAAACATCCTGTCTACTAAAGGTAGGCAAAATGATGGCCCAATCAGTAAACCATACCTTTCAGTCAATTTTTCCACCTATATAACCATGTGCTATGTGATAGTAGGTTTTTCTGGGAAATAATGGACCAATTAGGATTCCCCCCCCCCCCCAATTGAAACAGGTTTATATGTACTATATAAGCTCTGGGAACTGTTATCACAGCAGTTAAAGTTATGTCACTTATGCAGATGATGTACTGCTACAATCCTAAGCATTGCCATTGTGTCATGTAGCTCTAGGCTAATATAAATGACTTTGAAATGATAAAATCTCTGTTCTGGTTTGTTACAGGAACTAAAAGGAGACTCCAGCGCTTTCCACGCAAATCATCTCTTGTAAGACATTTGTCAGTGTCAAAGTTAAGTCTGTTGAATTCAGTGTCCTCCAAATGAAAGTTTCATTAAATGCTTTTTATTACACATAATGACCTATTTTACAAGTGTCTAATCTAAAGATATAAGGAGCACTAAGTTATGAGAAAATATTCCTAGTCATAAACAGCCTGCTGATAACCACAGCTTCTAAAATATTCATTTTTAAGGAAATCTAGAATAAAAGTTCTGTTCCCCTGTCACAGGATGGATTGAATTTCTAATATTCTGTCATTTTTACGAGCAGAGATGTGCCGTTGCCTCAAGAGGTACTCTCTTCACCCTGTACAAGCAAAAAGGATTTAGAAGATTCAATAGACAGACAAGGACAAAATTTTACACTGATGCAGATCTTGTGTTAAGAAATGTAGTTAAGAGTGCTGCAGCATAGGAAGGTGAGATTTATGGGATGAGATTACAGATCTGTTTCCCCGCACCTCCCCTGACAATCACATATACCTTATTCTGGAGTATATTTAACAGCAAACTGTGCAAACTGGCTAATTTATATTGGGTTCATGCAACTGGATTACAGTTAACTACAGGTAACATGAAGTGTGACTGACATTTATAGTATATAATTAAGGAACACAGTGAAGAATTACCCTGTGTTGCTAAGAGGCTGTGTGCTGTCCCACTCGACCTTCCTTCTCACATTAAACAATGAATACAAGCATTGTTTCTTGATACTGTTCCTCTTCAGAGCATGATTAACTTCCATAGGAGAAGCTGTTACTCAAAATCTTCTGACTACTCATCACTTTCAGACAGCCCTTTTGGCTATAATGGGCTACAGCATCCACATAAATTTTCATCTAGTCTCAAAGTCTTTCCAGGCTTTGTAAGAGCTCCTCCACTCTATTAGCCATGACTTAGATGCAATATACCTTAACTGTTACCACATATGCAGTTTCTCATTTGTTTTCACTTTCAGATCTTTCATTTCAGGGAATCCCAGAGCACACCCCCTTCTTGTCTCCTACACTCCACTTCTGCCTTTCAGGATGATTCTTTGGTAGTTCCTATCTCCATGATCCTTCTATAACATGGCATCTAGTATTTTTTCATTTGTTTAGTTTAAAGGAAGCTATTCCTGGCATCCATCAGATGAATCCGCAGCATTCTTACAGGACCATTTGACTCAGTAGGAGGAAATCACTGATCTTGTGACAAAGAATGTAAAAGAGAAGATGAATAAGAATACATCAACACAAATTTTAAAACCACTGTCAAGACTTGCACATGCTATTGATATTGGCTGGATATCTTTTTGATGGCTATGCAAAAATAACTTCTTGGATTTAGTAAAGGGTAACAGATTGAAAGGATGCATCCTTTGATATCCTGAAGGCCAAATGAATGATCTAATTTCTAATAGTCAGGTCATAAAATATATATAAGGGGAAATCAACTTGATAAAGCAATCTGTTGCCTCCAATTGATGTTTTATATAGATATTCTAGATATATGATAACACATGACTATAACACCATCAATTTTTCATTTTTTTTTTAATGTATTATATATCCCAAGTTTCACCTCAAACAACAATCTGAAGATAACGTGTCTACCCACTTGTCCTCCTGGTTGCTGTTGCTTATAATGCAGCTCTTCACCTGTGTCCACATCAGTAACTGAGATGCTAAAAACCATCTCTGTTCAGTGAGATACGGAGGGCTCATTAGCCAAGGCACCATTTATGCATCTGATGACATCCATTTCTTTCGACAACCTTGCCTACTGCTCACTGAAATAAAAAAGAATAAAACCCAAAAACATAACTTACACTTGTTCTTTAAAAAATCCGGCCTCAGATCCCAAAACAATTCAAAACCAAACATCTTTCTGATTTCCAAGGGTGTACAGTGCAGCTATTCCCTCATTCAATAAATTCAAGAGGAGTACTAACGTAAAACTTTACTGCGATAGTAACTAATGGCCCTTGTTTCACCATCTCATTCAATCAATGATACTATTCAAGTAATGTGAGCATTATCTTTTATGAGTGGTATTTATTAAATACAGATAAAAGTGGCACAGTAAATCTTACCCATTCACCTTTCCTATGCTCATGTTTACACTGATGTGTGAAAATGTTGACAGCTGCTTTGTGTCAACATTTTGTGCTTTTGAAACTTCAAGAAGAAAATAAGTATTCCTTGAAGCCATATTCTTGAGAGGAAACACATGCACAGACCCAGATTGCTGTGCAAAAATATGAGACTATGGACAAAGCCACCTGGCAGGCAGGAAGAAGCTGGCTGAACAAGCGTATCAGATCATATGAAGTTGTTGAGCAGTTACCAGGCACTGAGTGCTTTTTGGAAACTGTACATACACACAGTGTCATCCTGCCACTGGCTGCCACACAGCTGAGCCATAAGCCCATTATTTCTTCTAAATTCCCTCTTTCGATTCACTCTCTGATCCCTTACACCTATGAGCAAGCTAACAATAGGTCTGCATGATTCTGGACTTTGGGAGTGTGTACTACCCTCACGCGCTTCCTTAAGTCAACACATGAAGATGGCAATATTTCAAATGGCACCTTTTCATTCAGCTTGGCATTAAATGCTGCTCTGCTCTTAAAATGTAACTGCAGAAATAGCGCTAAGGGATTCCATGTTTATCATCTCTTGATGGCTTCCATATCTAATGAGATCAGATGGTTGTTGTAAATGCCAATTCTGCAAACTCCACCTGGGAACCAAAAGTCAAGCTGTGTTTTGCATTTTTTCTCTGGCTCATACATTATGACTGAAGCTACAGATTATGACAGAGTTTTCTTAGTAATTTGCTTACAGGTAAGAACAAAGAACCTGAAGGGATGTCCACAACTGCTGAGCCTGTCCTCTGGTGCTGACTGGAAGAGGTATCATGCAACCCCTTCCATAAATGGATTTTCCAGAATCCCACTGCTACAATCATGAAAAATATTTCAGAAAGCATTCCAGCCAAATGTATTTATGGCCAGGTTAAAACAATTTGTTCTTGTGCTAACCTTGTCCTCTGCTTTATATAGGAATTTCATTTTCCAGGTGCTAAGCAGAGCAAGCATGACTTTCCTATATCATAGGCCAAGATCCAGTCCAAGGCTTTGGCTCTTTGTTCTTTCTTACCAATGCTTGTTGGGTCCAATTAGCACACAGTCAAGTGCAGGCCCAGTTGGGAGGCAACAGCTAACAGCTGAGAAACAATAAGGAACAGATTTTTAAATTACCACATGGAACTCATTTACCTCCTCCCTGCTGAGATCAGCATCTGATTTGATAAGCATTTCTCCCTTACTGTTATAGCTTAAATTAACACTGCGGCTTTGTCCTGAGACAAAGGAGAAATGCTCATGCAATCAGTTAAAGGTATTAGATGGTCGGAGGCAAAGCACAGCTCCACCCATTATACAAAATCCAGTTGTTACAGCAGGCATAGTAAGCAAATAAGGAATAAGGACATGTCCATGCATGTAGAGAAGCACCAAAAAAGAATTCCCTCAGAAGAAAGGATTTGCAGTGCCCAGTGTTGTCTTCAGCTTTCTGCAGTCGCCTTTGCTGTCCTTTGAATGTAATTGTGCATAGACACAATTCAGTCTTATTAGAGCATTCCACAAAAATGTAGCTGTGTTTGAAATTAAGGGGGTGTCTTCCTTGTCGAATTACATTTGTGGCTCACTTTCATTGTGGAATTAGATAATGCACCCATTCTTTTCCTATTTTGTATTTCCTACTGATAACAATCAACTTCTAGCAAAAGGTTACATTTCGACACCTCTGGTTCCTTGTGCCACGTCTCTCTCACTCTAATCTATAGCTCTTTCTCCTCTTTCTGTCCTGTATCTTGATTATTCTTTTGTGGTGTAACTGTACAACCCTTTGTGGACTTAGTCTAACCACAGTCTAACACAGCTGAATGCAAACCAGATCATTTGCAAATGCCTTGTGGTTCTGCTCATAAGTAGAAGTCTCTCATTACTTCACTTATTATTTCAGTCTTGCAGTTATTTGCTTATATAGCTTTGGGCCATATTTGGCTTGCACTCTATCAGCCTGGACTGAGGGCAAGGCAAGCTCTCATTTTGCTATAAAAGTTGATACAGGCAGACCCTATGCTGTTTTGGTTTGTTGCACCAGAGAATTTCACGTGTACAACTGTTCCAAACTGATGTCTGGGAGCTCGCAGGTAGCCTCTCTGCAGGCTGGTAATTCCCTCTTGAAACAACCTGGTTATCTCCTTTATTCTAGCTATTTCCCACCTCCTAGTTATTGCACTAATTTCAATTTTATCTAGCCTAACTAATAATGTCCCATGTGGGAATATATTAAACGCTTTACTGAACTCCAGGTAGATTAGATCTGCTTCATATCTTTTGTCTGCAAGATCAGTTAGCTTATCAAGGAGAGCTATCATGTTAGTCTGGCACAGCCTATGTTTGCTAAACTGTCTTATTTATCTCATTTATCATTTTCCTTCATTTAACTGTTTCTTTGTCTGCTACTTTTTAAGAGCCTGCAAAGCCAGTTCAGGCCAGGCTAACAACTAGCAAAGAGCAGTTCAGCATCCAGCCACATGCTTCATAAACTATACCTGTTTTGCTCCAGTCATCAAATTGTTCCTCAGACTCAAGAAATCCAGTTCAAACTCCCTGCTAGTAGGCTTGTAGCACTGGGCTAGATGCAGCTTATCCGGTCCTTCGAGATGTGATAGTTTTGCATTTTTTAAGTGTTGTTTCTGCCTCTGACATAGTTATTTATTTCCACAGGCTCAGTGGCCATTCTGTCTTTTTCCTCTTTGAGACCATTATCTTTATTGAAAATTGAAATGATTCTGTTTCAGTACTATCACAAGTTTGTCTGAATCTCTACCAATCTAGATTGCAGATGGCTGCAGCCTTTCAGGGCTGCTGCCCTTTTATTCATGTGGCTGAAGAAGTTTTCTTCCCATTTGTTCCAGTTTCATTACAGATAAATGAATCCAGATCTGCAAAGCAAGCAGGAATTCACAGGCTGAGGATGATATTCTTGTGAGTAAAAAAAGAAAGCTGAAATCTTGATACCTGCAGGGAGAAGATTCCTCACAGAAAATGTGCTATTTTTGCAGCCACAATTCATTATTACATTTAAGCTGATGTCTTTGAGCTGTGAGCAGATATAAAGTCAACTGCATATCAGAAACAGATACAGAGTCAGCAGCAGAATAAAGTTGATTAGAACATTATGAAACATCAGGGAAAAGGCATTAGAGAGAAAAGTAGCAAGCAAAGTTTGGATAAGAAACTGTTCGTATAATTCTATATATGATCATAAAGTGAGCCCATGGCAGAACCTGCAATACAAGCTCAGGCTGCCAGTACAAGTTCATGCTCACCACTTCACAGTACTCCTTTTTTTGACCCTGTTAAGTTAGTACTGAGTAAAACTTCTACTGGTCCTATGTGTGAGGGCAGCCCATGTATAAAGGCCTGGCTGTCAGAGCAGCTGCCCTGATTTTTACACTTTACAATGATATGTCCTGAGGGCTCTGGATGAGCCTGTGACACATGTGACAGTGGTGAAAGGGGATAATGCTTCCCTGAATAGAGCAAGGCAGGAGAAAAAGCTTTCCCTCCTTAGTTTCATAGTCATTGCCACTCACCCTACTGCCCCTGTCCTCTTCTTCACTGACACGCAGACCACAAAGCCATGATCATTTGCTTTATGGACAGCTAATTATTATAAACCTCCCCAGGTTTTTTGCACATTGTCAAAGCTAAGTGAAAGCGCCTCTCAATTTCCAGGCTTTTATTGTAGCTTTCAGATATAATTTGCAGATCTGCTTTTATTTGGGTTGTTTGTTTGCTATAAAGCTAATTCTGCTGTTACTATTGCTGCTGACCCAACCCTCTCCATACTGACGGGAATCCCTCTGTGGCTTCAGCTCAGCACAGCTCTCTCCGATCTTTCTCAGGGGGCTTGTATTTCTTTTATGAAATAATAAACATGAGACTTAATTTGAACTTCAAATACTAGAAAAAGCAGCCAATCCCAGACTGTAAAAGCAAGAGAGGATTAAACAGGGCAGTATCCTAATGGAACAGAGGCAGGCCTCAGTAATTAGAGAGATGCGAGGCCTCGGGTGTCACAGCACAACAGAACAACATCTCCAGAGGTTGTTCCGCCATACAAAATAGGATGCAGTGTTAATAATAAATGTGAGGCTTAATTAGGATCACAAATACTGGGAGAAGAAATCAGCTCCTAGGCTGTATAATTATAAAATGAAGCTCAAATACTTAAAAAGTAACAGAAATTGAGGTTTTCCCCCCCTCACTTGTGTAGACACAACATGCTCTGTCAGTGAGTGTGGGCATCCTAATGATTTTTGGCTTATTTGACACTGTCTTGGCTGGGGTTAAATGAAGAGTTTTCAATTACAGTCATGCTCCTCTTCAGCTCAAAGGACAGCACCAGGCTCCTGTCACGGATACTATAATCAACTTGTCAGCATTTGCATGTCATTGGTAGCTGTAACCTTTCTAGCAAGGTCAGCCTTTCCAAAGAGTGGAAATAAGGTGTCTAAAGAGTCAAACCTCCCTAAGCCTAGGGTTTTATTGTAAAATATCTTCTCATATTTTCACCAATTTCTGATAGTCTGGCAGAAAATCAAAACAAATTTGCAGAGCTTTTTTGGTAGCCTGGAAAACTTCAAAGAAAAGAGTACATCACAAATTCAGAAGAGAGGAATTTATGAGGCCAATTTCAAGGCTGATACTTGCAATGAGCAAATGCATATATTAAATAACGCAGGCATTGATCTACTTGTTATGCTTGTTTCTGAGACACAGAAACAGTTTGTTTCTGAGAAAGGACTTGTACTTCTACCTCTCAAGCATATTCAAAGCAGTTTTAAAGCAATTTTGCTGCTTTTCTCCATCTGCACCTGAACAACCATGGGATGATAAGGGAGGCTTTTGAAGGCAGAGGCAGCAAAAGCTTCACGTGTCACACACATACAAAGCAGTCACGCCGAAGGTTCATCTGGCCTGTGTGTTTTTCTGATGATGGATCTATTAAGATCATTTCCCTGTGGATACAAGAGGTAAAAATACAAAACCATAGTAGACAGAGGATGATCCTGCCTCAGAAAAGTCTGCCAGTACTTATAATCATCAAACTAAGGACACTCTGAGCTGGTAGTTGTATCTATCTGCCTTGTCATTTGTTTAAAAAAACCCAAACAAATATCAAACAAACCGTGCTTGGAGCTCTCCTTGTCTGTTATTTTTATGGCTATTTTATCTTGGTTCTCGCAATATCCCATTTTAACTGTACCTTATAAAGACAAAAATTCACATTTTGTTTAAACCTGTTGTCTCGATGCCTCTTTGGATGGCCTTTTTCTTACACCGAAGGAAATAAACAATAATTATTCCCTATGACCAGATAAACAGCAACTTCTACTTAGGTGCTGACAATAAGCAAGTTTGGAAACCGAGTACCAGGCAAAAACTGAGGTTTAAAAATGCTTTTTACGGCTATCCCATCTGAGATCAATAATGATTCCTTCCTCCCTTTTGCATCAGCAAAGGGGAGGAATTGAGCCATAATACCTGAAAATCCAACTCCTCTCATAAGATTTTTGTGCAAAGCCAATGAGATGAATTAATCATTGCAAAGGTAACCATAACTTTAATTTCTTACAAGAGGCAGTTATTGAGTCTGAATACACAGTTCATTGCTCATCCTAGTGCTAACCTCACAGGATATTGAGGAAATTTTCACAGAAGGGGTAAATTTATTACATGGAGAGTTAAAAAGGTTTGGATTGGAACTGGTTACCAAACAAGAGGGATACACTGAGAACACGGGAAAGTTCTGCAAGAAGTCTCTGCAGGACACCTAATGCTGTGCTCTCACACTGATAGTTTTCAGAGATGCTCAGATGGCCGCCATCTAAAAGGACCATAAATACATGTTGTTTGCTATAGGGCTTTAGCAACCCAAGGCACATTGGTGTGCTTCCTGAGTGTAATTTTAGGGCTATCTCCAGCTGCAGATTCTTCGAAGAATTCATGAATACATGACAGCTATCCAGAAACATGGCAAAGGATTGGTTATGTGTGACAAGTCAGCAGCCCACTATTTCAAACATGAATGAAGGAAATGTTACTCTGCAGCCCATCACTGGTTTTGTAGTTGTTATTACAAAGGCACCTGTGTCAATGTGACCAAAAATCACGAGCCAGTATTGTCATGAAGCATCACTGTTCTAGGATCTTCCCAGAACAAAAAGCAAGTAAAAGCAAAAGGAGTCGATCATATTTAGAAGCAGCAAAAAAACCCACCCTGCGGTTGACTGGTGGACATCTTTCCTCAGAGTACCCTTAATTGAAGCAAAATTAATGGAAATGAGGTCTTTCAGTGAATCTATTTGCAGTAAAGGTGTTCACAAAAGATATGGGAAGTGCCATATAGAGGCATAAGCTGAAACCAAACATTGGACATAATCAGTTTTAAATCAGCAACTGAATTTACCCCTTATATTTCAGATTTGTCTTGAGATAAAAGTTCCAAAAATGCCACATTCCAAAATTGCTGGGGCACCCAAATGTGCAGGCAGGAACATGCTGGGCATAAACTGGGCATTTTTAAAGGTTAATTATGGAATAACTATGCTTAAAAATATGAATATAAGTATTTTGGTTCCTGCATCTCTCCACACCCTCTCTCTGCCCTCTCTCTGTGGATGAGGGGGGAAGGGTCATAACTTAACTTAGGTCCATTTGTTGATTTATGCAATATATGGCTTTAGTGAGAACAAGGCACTTGTGAAGCCTTAAAATAGTTTCTTAAGGGAGGTAATCATCCCTAGGGGTTACTTGACTATTTAATGCATGGGGAAACTGCAGTCTGTTTTTGTGTGCCCTGGAACTTTATCTCAGATTAGTGTTAATTTGTCTGCTGATATAAGTTATTAAGAATTTTTCCTTTAGTGAGACACCAAGACTCGGCTCTGAAAGGCAAAGATCCAAAAATGATTTGATGCTTGTTGACCCTGATAAGCACCAAAATCCCTTAAAGCTAGCCTTGAAGTTGCTGAAAACTAAAGTGATGTCAAGAGAAGTATCTGCTGGCCTGGCTTGCCTTCAGATATAGTATCTTGTATATGCCTACTTACCAAAGGCCCTTACCAGCATCTTCATGGTTCAGAGAATATGTGTGGGATGCTCAGGTCTCTATTCTGCTTGCAAAGACTTGGCAAGCTTCTGGTTTTGTGGAGAATGACCCAACAAATAGCTAGAGTTCCCCAGCAGGAAATGTGCCTACCTCCTTAGACAAATCAAAACTCTTCAGAGAAGGCAGTTCTTCTGCATACTTCTATTGCCACCTCATATCTGGGTTATTTTAACTCCCTCAACTCTGCGCAGGGCAGATGAGTCTCTGTCACCTCCAGGTAAAGCTGCTCTGAAGGTTGCAGGCTTTGCAGGCTAGTGGTGTTGGCCAGCAACTGCTTCCAGCAGGCTTATGGCTATGAATCCAGATAGTAATGAATACTTTCCTACACAGAACAGAGCTAAAAATGCCTTCAAAATACTAACATTAGTCTCAGGATATTTGGTACCCTCATAGTCAAAAGGCTGGGTTTCTCTAGGAGTATGACTAAAACCTAAAGCTCCGTCTGCACAGCATTCCATGGTTTTAAAAGCAATCCAGAGCAATGGTTCTCCTTATGCTCAAAAGCTAGTTTCTGTCTTTAGGCGCTGGTTAGGTTTGTTTGTTTACCAGAAATGTCAAGCCTCTTGTTAGTAAGCAAGTGTGCTACATTTCTCTGTCAGGAGAGAATTCCAGCCTAACAATCCATAGTGGAAGGAACTTCAAATTCTCTTTATTTCCATCAATAGTTCTGTGTTTCAAACACAGCAAAATGTGAAGAAATGTAAACAATGGATTCCTTTTCCCTTGAAATTAATACAGACATCATCAAACTATTAAAAGAGCTGTGCATAACTGACACAAATTATATCAAGAGCAATGCATTGTATTTACTTTTCTATTGCCCAAATATCACATGTATAGGCAAAGATTAGCAGCTGGAGCTAAACATTTCTAGATGTGAATACTGTAACAAATGGAATCAACAAATGGAATTCATCTTTTCAACCACTATCCATAAATATACTGGCATAGATGCTCTAAATGGAAAAGGTTTTACTCTGTCACATTATGTGTACCCACTCCAGGGCCAAAAACTATGAAATTTAGTTTTTTTACCCAGAAAACTGTAGATGAAGAAGCAAAGCAGATGAAGAAGTGAAGATGGAATCGTTAAGTAGATGAAGAAGTGAAGACAGAATCATTTTAACCAGGTGCTTTACAGAGTGGAAAGCTGTGCGCAGAGCGCCTTGGCAGAAGCACTGTGACAGAAACAGAGAGAAACAGTTTAATAAGACTGCCTACTAGAGGCATATAATTACAACAATACAGAGACTTTTAGAAAATAAGGTGGCCAAAACCTGAGCTCTGCAGTCATATCATGAAGCAGTTAAGAATAACAGCATGATCACCTCTAAATACAGAAAACAAAATTCTCTTTCTTTGGGACATAGCCATGCTTTTGGCTTTTGTGTAGCAAAAAAAGCCATGGACTTGGGAGACCATATGCACTGTGAATTAGCTGGAATTCTACTTTATTATAAAGACAGACAAAAATGTTGTTTTTTCTTTTTCTTTCTTTTTTTCTTTTTTTAACCATGCATTGTTGAAGTCAACCACTCATTTGTGTAGGAACTGAAAATGATTAGGCCAACACTGAGCACTTTCAAAATCCCCCACTTGCTGTTTATGTTTTGAACAAAATGAATAACTTTTCAGATGTCTTTCTGTTACATCCTCCCCTCCACACACATACCCTCAGCTGGGGGAGAGCAAGAAGAATAAAACAAACTATGCAGTTTCCCAGTACTCTACAGCCATAAAAGTCTAGATCTGTCAAGGACATGTGATTTCTTTCATGCACTTTGGGGGTTTGAACTGAGCACTTAAAAAGCAGGGTTGATTAAAACGAATAAAATAAAATTAAAACCTCCAGTTTTTTTCCTTAGCAGTCAAGAAAAGAATAAAAGGAATTCAATTGTCATGTTAATGAACAGGAAAACTCCACAGACTGCATCCATCAGCCACCCCAGATTAAAAAGAAAAAAGACAAAATATATTTAAAACTCTCTTCTATCTCTTCTCTAGCAATGTTGCACTAGTGCTTTCCGGTGCTTTCCAAATGCAGACATGAAGGATAAAGATTACATTTTTGAACCAGAGACTGTACTTTCAAATTTTCTGTAGAACAGTTTGCCATACCCTGCTTAAAGTTTTGCTGAGACATTGCACCCTAGCAAGCCTCTTACTCACTATGAGGTTAAAAGGGTGCCAGGGTGATTCTCTCAAACGCATCCCACCTACACTGGAATATGGCTTGCACAGAAAGCAAAGACAGAATAGAAAGTTATATGCAAGTGTATAAATAATTCTAATTAAAATTACTAATATCCAACAATAAAGAAAGCTAGAAATGTAAACCTCAGTGCTTCAATCAGTCTTCATCGATGGCTACAAAGACTCTTATATGTACCAGATTCTCTCTCATCTCCTTTTGGTATGATTTTGTGCATTTTTTAAAAACTTCAATTACAACCTCTGCAGGAAGCAGGCATCCAAAGTAAACAGTGTTCGGGTGTGACCTATTATAGTCATTTCCACACCAGGGGTGTAAAGATAAATGATCTCTGACTTGCCGTTACTTTACTCCTAACAAGGAAAGTTCAAAGTGTGACTTCCTTATACAAGCACAAAATAAGGAACGTACTTTCATCTTCACTGCAATTCACAGAAATAAAACCCACCATAACCTCCTTCTTCACACAGACACCTGCAAACAGACAATCCACAGCAGCTTGCAAATTCAGCCATCTGTTTACAGGCTAGAGATGCCTGTAGGCACCAGCAGCACAGGAGGCTGCGTTGCATGAAGACTAGTTCCAGAAGGCAGCTGATCACAGAAGCAATTCATCTGTTTTCCTCTTGCCTCTGGAGTGGTTGTTTGCTGCTGACCTACAGCTGTAGTGAATTACCACCAAACACCATGCTGGCTCAGCGGTCCTGATGGGCACATAAGAATATGGAATCAGTGCTTGGCAGTCATGCTTTTCCTTTGCTGTAAGGAAAGAAAGTAGGGAAGAGCAGCCAGAAGGTCTGGTTGTCACAAGTTACAGACGAGACATGGCAGAAGTTCCCACTGGTTGTTTTTTTGGCTGAATTTGGGTTTGCTAAGACATTACATGCTGGACATCTGTTTGTATGGAAACCAGAAGGCTGATAATGACCTATGCATGTGCTTTCAATTCATGTCTTACCAGTTTGAATTATCTTAGAGTGTGGGTCCAAAGCTTTTCTAATTCATATTTGAACTCTAGGCAAAGTCTAGTCTTTTCTTGTCCAAGTAACCATCTAAATTCCTAGCATTCAATAAATTCTATAAGCAGTGAAAAAAGTCAAGCTGATGTGTCTTTGGAGGACGGGGGGTGTAAGGTGAAGAAGTTCATATTTTTAGAGGCATTCTGTCCAGCCAGTACCTGGATGTATCTGGGTTTTGTTGAAATGGGTGTGCAGGGGAAGCATATAAATTTATTACTAATTAATATCCTAAGAAAAACAGTTCCTTTGTCATATGTTCTGTTAAGAAATATTTTCAGACTGTGACACTCTTCCCCACTGTTGTAACCAGTCTAAAGTATTCACATTCAGCTGTGAATGGTATTTCAGACAAACCCTCTCCATTTACTGTGCCAGTTAATTTTTCCCAGCATAGTTGCCTGCAGAGATGACCCTTGGCTTCCAACACTGCACCCAAAAGCAAACACAGCTGGATGTCAAAAGAAATCAGCCCAAAACAATATCTAGCACATATTTGAAACCCCTACGTATTTTGACTTGCATTTTGATGCCAGTCTCCACATCAGACCCAACAACATTTTAAGAAAACAGCAGTACTGAGTGATGGAATCATATTTTATTCACAGTGGGATGTGCTGGGGTTTTTTTTATTCCTTTAAATATATTCTCTAACCCTCTGTATGTAGGATTTGCTCAATGGCTAAAAATATTTTCCAAGGGATGGGACTACTGTTTTATTCAAGAACTAAACTATATAGCTGCTCTCCTATTATTTATTTGGGTAATTAACTTCAGCAAAGTCATTGAGTTTGCTTGTTTCATTCTCTTTTCAGTTTTAAAATGAGGATTTTTGCTCAATTTGCTTTCTTTTGAGCCAGTACCCAAACTCTACCTCAAGCCTTTTCAAGACAAATCCTAAAAGATAAGGCTGCATAGTGAGTTAGACTAAGTATCTCTCTACAGAGAGATTTTACAGATCTTAGAGGCCACAAAAGCATTGGTTGGTCCCAGGAAAGCCTATGTGTAATCTTGGAATTGTACTCAGAACAGAGGATGAAAGACAGGAATATAATAAGCAAGTCTGGATTCCACCATCCACAGTGTGCATTCCGCTCCCTTGGCCTTACCCGCAAGAGCAAACTAAGAAAGCCCCAAAGTCTCTTTGGTTTTGTTTTATTGTGGGTTTATGATATGTTAATCTCTTCCAATTTACCACCTACCACTGGAATTACCTGATGGCTGCCACTGTAGCCTGACAAATCTTTTCTTAACATTTTTCTATAGTTAAGAACATATGAAGAGCTCTTCTGAATCATCAGTGCTACCTTCACAATGTGGTGAGCAGACACAGAATACGATCTCTGGTCAGGAACCCTGTTTGCATTAGTGAAGTCCCAACTTCTCATTGCTCTGCCAAAAGACTGTCCAAGAACATGATGCTTAGCATCCTTCTGTTTTCAGGCATAAATGTATTATGCCTGTTTCTGATTTCTCTTGAGCTGACGGTTCTCTCCCTTCACTGATACCTACATCCCTGGCCAGCTTTTGTTCTGCTAAGGTGATCAAAATGAGGTCCTTTAATCTCCTTTCAATTAATGTAGTAGCCCTGATCCCACATGATCAAAAGCAATTACATTTTCTTGGATGCTCGATGAGTTCTCAGCAAGCACTTTTACAATGGCATAAACATAGTTTCCCTACAGTCAGTTCTTCAGGTGATGTACCCTCAGATGCTGTCTGTTTTTATGGTAACATCATACCAGCAATTCACAGTCCCTGCTGTGTCTTTTGCCTGATGTGATGACCCCTCAGCTCACAAGAAAAGTTCTTATTAGTACAGTTTTCTGTAGATCCAGGTTTTCTTTCTGTGAGATATTATACCTTTGAGCAAAAAGATGTCTTCTAACTCTGAGCTATTATTACATTCACACTTTTGTAGTACGTTCAATAATGATAATTTTAAGGACGGCTCAAGTCTAAACTGCGATGAACTCTACTGGTAACCTTCCTCCAAATGAACAGTTCCCCTTTCATGGACAACTAATTGCCATTTACACAACTAGTTGTTATTTGCACTTTCACATGTACTCTAACCTCTTTACAATTCCTATCTTCTCCTGCTAAAATAGTTCTTGCTGTACTGGGTCAAAGGATTCACCAAAGTCCAAGTCTTTAGAGGTGCTCTTTTTTGTTTAGAAAAGCAAAAGAATCTAGCAGGTTAATCTGATACAGTCTTCTTTTAACAATGTTTAATTTTCTGTGTTACCTTCATGTCTTATTTTTGTTCTTCATCCAAGATTTGGCCAACACCCTGTGTATATTATAGTCAAGAGGTCATCTGGTTAATGCAGTTCTGCCATAGTAACAGGGAAAGGAATCAATAAGCATCAGAAATCTGTGAAGCTTTGATCCCTTCTGTGTGTTCTTCATTTGTATCCTATTCAGGATCACAGGAGTGGATAGTAAGAGGAAGAATATGGCAGCATGATATCGTCATGATTTTCCCTCCTTCTAGAGCACCATTTTTTAATCAGTAAGCCATAAGCAAATGCCAAAATGCAGTAAAAATAGAGAAAGCTTTAAGCAAGTGTTTAAGCTATGTACTTTTAAAATGAATTCCTGCATAGTAAAAAATAGGGATGACTCTTTTGCAAGCAGATGCACTTCTCAGCTTTTATCATGATATACGTACAACTTTGACTTGATCCTCATTCAGGTAAATGTGAAGAAGTTTATGCTACATCTGAATTCTGCATTATAATTTTGAAACTTCATCTGACATATTTTATTATTATTTTTATTTTGACCTTATCTTTATTTATATGGTATAAAAAAATCTGGAAAAAACATTTTATTAAGGCAGGAATAGACTATGATTTAGTGAAATAGGCAATAAAATATTAATAGTTTGCAAATTTACTCTGTGCCTGAGCGAACATCTTTATCGATCACGAGCATTACAGTAAGACTTTGCATATAAAATGCATGTATCAAGGTGTGCTATTGTGTCTGGCAAGCCTTAAGTTATAGTAGATACTTTCAGGAACCATGTAGGTTTTTATTAAAAGGTAATACAATACGATAAAGCATCAAAATGAACAGTTTAGTTTTGTATAGCTTTTAGCGTGTATAAAAGGTATGCATCAAACTAAGAGAAGTCTTTGTAAAAGTATACATAGAATATAAGACTAGAACACAGGGGATGATGTTTTATTTGTGATACATCACGCTGATGAGTGACTCCTGTTTCAATAACCACATCTCAGTGTAAGAAACAGCTTTAATTTATTTTTGCAGTACCCTTAGAAGGCCTCACTGAATTTCTGGCCTTCATCTGTATTCCAGACACATAGTTTCAGCATTTTTGAGATGTCTGAATGTTGTTTGATTTGCATCCAACTTGCTGACACAGCCCCAGTTTTGTTGCACATCAAATAATCCAGCTTTTTGGAGGCGAGTGATTAGGAATTCTTATTGATGATTTATACAGTCCTGAATAAACTCATTTTATTTGGCTTGTCATAACCAACTTTAATTTTCTGTTCTGCTAGTAAAAAGCTTAGTGGTTTGTTTGTTGTACTGCCATAATGTCAACAACCTAATCTACTTTAAAGAGCAAAGTCAATATTGTATTTTATTAAAGCAAATGTGAAGTTTAATTATATGTTTCAGTTAGCCTTGGCTTTGTGTTCACTTTTATTATTTTCCATAAGCAAATCTTTATTCAAAGTTCTTTTGTCCTTCTTCTGCCCAGATATAAGAGCTACCAAGCAGTGCCTCTTGCAGGGCTTGTTTGCAATTGGTAGATATACTTTTCCACTCTGGCACTGTGGGTTTTGTGGATGTTTTCCTGGGACTAATAACCATTTTAGTTGGTAAAAAGTTGTAAATGACACTGAACAATCACTACCCTTGCTACAAACTAGTTCTTGCTTTCTCTCTGAAGAACTTTGTATTGACTCTCACAAAGAATTTTGTGTGGAACACACACATTGGGATGACGCAGACCATATGATAGCTGAAGGCCAAGCTGGATGTGCTACATGGGGGCAAACAAATCATATCTCCCTGCAAAATTCGGCATACCTCTTTGATCTGGAGCCACGTTAAATACTCAAGTAATAAGTGTTCAAACGTAAACAGGGGAAGTTTAGGTTAAATGTAAGGAAGAAGCTCTATACTGTGAGGGTGGTGAGGCACTGGAAGAGTTTGCCCAAAGAAGTGATAAATGCTCCATCCCTGGCGGTGTTCAAGGCCAGGTTGGACAGAGCCTTGGGCGACATGGGTTAGTGTGAGGTGCCCCTGCCCACTGCAGGGGGGTTGGAACTGGTTGAGCTTAAGGTCCTTTCCAACCCTAACTATTCTACGGTTCTATGATTATTTGAATATTCATCACAAGGTGAAATAATTACAAATCAAATGTGTCTTACCAAGTGTTGTCCTCCAGGCTACTGAGTGTGTCTGTAATGTAAGGAGGTAAGAGGCATGTATGTTCCAGGTCCTGCGTTCTTATCATACTCAACTTGAGCTGAATTTAATCATTCCCAAGATTCACAATGTCAGAACCAAAGCCTATTCAGTAAGTTTCTATTGCTGCAGCTATAGAATATTCAGAGGGATAGAGAATTGAAGAGTTCACTTTTTGTTGAAGGCAAACCTGCCTATCTCTATTTTGGCTTTTTTTCTTCTTTTTAAAATTAATTAAAATTAATTTCTGTAATTTTATTTCTAATAAATACATTTAAATAGGGAATGGGAAAACAGCCTTTTGCTCTTTTAAATTCACCTTAATCTATCTTAATCTCAAGCTATCAAACTTCAAAAATTAACAGACTGTCAAATACAAGGCAAAAAATCTTACAGAAGATTTCAAATATTGTACAAGTTTCACATTATCTTAACTGTCAAGGAGTGGTGAGGCCACAATTCTGATCACAGATTACACTGGATCAGCAGCAATAAAACACAGATTTGATATAAACCTCCATGTATTATAAAGTAGGGGAGGTTCAGAAAAGTATTTAGCACACCTCTTCCTTTACTTACATGTTTTTACTACACAGTTCCTGAGGTACTGCTATCAAACACTGTCAAAATAACCCCTTAAACTTCAGTCAGTTCAAATTATCTTCCCACCATCAAACTCCTATTGCCAGTAACATATTGATTTGTCCTGGGTTCAGAATAAATTTCTTGCGCCCAATTAAGATGAGTCTCCTGGAGGAACACAAACTGATCAATATTGCCCACGTATAGTGCCCTAGCCCAATTCAGGCCCCATTTAATCCATTAAATGAATGCATGCAGACAAGGTATTAGCTATTCTGCTAAATTAATTTTGGTGACACGCCTTTATTCATTCTGTGATTTACAGTAAAAGAACCTCCCTCACCCCCAGGAGGAGGATTTACGCTTTAGCGGGATAATCACTTAACCAAGCATCACCCTGCATAGACTAACAAGGTGTCTTTGAAGCAGCAAAAACTGACCCATGTGGGTTGGAGAGTACTTCATTAAACTGACTAGCAAGAACAAATGGGAAAAATCTTAATGGATACCGAATATCTAGGAAAAAAAATTTCCCTGATCCCACAGGTGATAGCTTTATGTTCTATAGCATGAGAGTTGATTATCCTTTGCATAATGGCAACACACATAATGATGAATGTTATTAATGGTTATAAAATTATCCAACCCTTTAGAATTTCTGCCACAGTATTTAAATCAAATACCTCCTTCAACGATAAAACCCAAATTGCCGAATATGGATTGCATACAGATGTATTCCCTTTTTTATTCTAAACTTGCTTCCAATTTAATTTAACTGTGGTATTTATTCCCTGAGCACCATGTCCTTCATAATTTTCACAGTAAGCCACCTCATTTGTTCTTCTTATCCAGCTAAGCAATTCCAACCTTTGCGACACCACTATTTGTGCTCTATTGCCATTTATTTTGCCCTGTGGTAGTTTTGTCATTTCAAGTATGTTTTCCTAATACTGGGTGACCACATTTGGATTAAGGACTACAGAAGTATACTATTCAATTATGCCTTTTAGTGTAGCTGAATTTTTTTGGTATCGCAGATTTTAATCTGTTTTAGCACACTTGGCAAGTTATTCACAGTAATCTCAGGTTATTTTCTTTAGAAAATCCCATATGAATAAAATCCGCATATGAAAAGCTTTGACAATTTTGCCCATTATTACTGGTTGAACTCCTTATGTGTGTCTCTACTGAAATAAAACATTAATACTTACAAAGCTGTCAAGACATTGGATTTGCTTCAAATAGTTGATATTTCTTTGTGTTACGTTTGTCGATGACTACTTTTGATTTTTATTTGTGGTTAGTGCTGATCATTATAATAATATAGGCAAACCCACAGCTTTTTCTGTGCTATTAAATGAAGATCATGTGCAATTTGGTCACAAATGGAAAGAGAATTTTCCTTCTCTTCAGGTAATAAAATTTACTGCTGACAGTGACCCAGAATTTTGCTTACATGACTCAGTGCAGGTGCATCAAGGTCAGTGTTGCACTACTTTTAAGTCCAATAGAGAAAAGGTCCCAGAAGGTCCTCTGAGGACTGTGGAGAAAAAAGTGGTAAGAATTCAAAGCATTTCATTTCATCAACAAGACATAATAAGCCAATGTGCTTGTGGATCCCTCCTCTTGTAGGGCTATCATGGTCATATATTTTCCAGAATATTGTTATATCTTTCACAAAGGTTTGCAGACCACTGTTGAGAAGTCACAATAACAGATGAAATTTCACAATGGACTGAGTCTGCAGGTGGAAAGCAGCTCATCTATGACATTATGAGCAGATAAATGTTTGCCCCATATAATTCATGGGTTTGAGTGTTCTTTCCTGTCTCCTGGAAGTCTAGAATTTTTCTGTTTCTTCAGGTCAAGTGTTAGCTGTTGAAACCAGCTTCTCCAGGCTGATGTACCTAGAGGTTTGACAGTTATTCAGGTATTATGACTTCCTTTTTGAATTTTAAGATAAGTGGTGAGATGCAGTGTAATTAAATCAAGTCTACTCAGATTTTCATGACTGTGATACTGATTTCCTTCATTTATTGGGAAAATACTTAGAAGGCGCTGCTTGTAGTTGAGATGCCATGGTTGATTGTTATGAACCAGAAAACAAAGCACTTCTAACCTGAGTGTCTGAAAAGTGAGTCTGCAGAGGAAAGAATAGCACTGCAGGGTGCCCTGCTTACTTTGTCTTATTGATGTTATGTCAGACCTGGTCAAAAGACAAGCAAAATGATCATTTTTCTAAATACTCCCATTGTAGACTCACTGTGGAAGCTAATAGCCAAAATAGGATCTGCATAGATCAATAACAGCAATAAAGCATTTATAGGTCATATTCTTCTCCCAGTTGCACCTGTATAATTCAATTATGAGAAAAATTCATCCTTCATTTACATCTGAGGGACACTGATGGGCTGCTTCTACCATTTCACTGAAATAACTGGAATTCAGAGGCATTATACTAATTTACCTCATGGAGCACATCGCTGGGAGGCTCAAAGGGTGAGTTGAGTGTATTCTCCCTCAGACAGGATAACCTGTTCTTTTTAAACCTCACTGTAAACCATTGTGTGATATTGCACTGTTCTGTCATGCTCACTGCTTTTCCAAGCATATAGTCATGTCTTGTGAAGGGTGTCCTGAATAAATTAATCACTGATCTTGCAGTCCTTGTCAGGGCCAGCTGGAGCTCTGAAATTACTGAAGAAAAGGTAACACAGAAGTGCACGATATTAATAAGTGTCATCATGAGGCTGCATCAAACCCTTCAGTGAGGAACTGTCTGTTGGTATTTTACTGTCACCTGAGACTTTTACAGCCGCAGTAGCTAAAAGTTTTTATCCACACAAGTCTGGCATGAGATTAATGGACAACAAATCAGTCACTCCAAAAGACTCCATTTTATTTCAATGCCCACACTTTAGAAGAAACTCAGTGTTAGAAAACCTTCAGGAAATCCTCAAATCAATATGTGTAGCAGCTACTTTCCATTTCTGAGCAGCAAGGGAAAACGGATTTGCTGAAAATATGTTCTTCTTTCATTGGCTCTATAAGACCTCTGGTCTCTGATAATGAGATGAAGTGAATTTCAGAGTTATAATTAGATTTTTATTCTGTAGAAGTGAACTTTAGCATATAGATTGCAATTAACTCCTCCTGACAGTTAGAACAAAGCTCAGAGATGAACGATGTCATACCTGTTAAACAAAAGGTCAGATTCAAAAGACAATTTAATTACCAGAAATAAGGCATCCAAGCACTACTCAGCTGCATATGCTCCAAATTTCAACCCTGGAAAGCCCATCCAGCTGCCTCCTGACACTGGCAGCTGAACTGTGCAGGGTCTCACTTCTAATGTCCCTTTGGGTGCCCCAAGGCACACCAAAGGATCTCAGATGAGTACAGGACTCACTAACCCTCTGGATAAAGCACTCATGGGTGAGACATCCTGGCCCATAGCTCTGGATTTCTGGTGTTCTCTTGGATGATGGTTTTAACAGCATCAGTCAGAAGCTGTGATTAAGCCCATATCTGCTATTTCCAGAGGAAATAACCATTGGTTAACCATTAGCTATACCCTGTATTAGGCAGAGGTGCTATGGTCAGCTCTAACTCCCAGATTTTAACAAAAAACTGAGCCATGCTCTGCACTCAGAAATACAGGAGAAAAGCTTCCGCCTTTACAAGTAACCCCATACATCTGTTGTAAGAAGTGCAATCTTACTTACCTGAGAGAATGATGTTTCAATAAATCCCTGCCCTCTGTAATCCACTTCAGGCTTGTCTGGACAGCCCTTGGCCCTGGGTCCCTATATGTAGTGTCCTTATATGGGGAACACTACAATGCATCAGGACCCTGGGAACTTCAATTCTAACAATTCAACAGGTTTGACAAATCACTTTTCTCATCCTGTCTGCTGTTTCACTGTCTAGAAAATGGGTGCAATGATGCTACTCTACTATTTAAGGGCAATGAGGACAATTACTGGAGAACTTTGTCTGAGAGCCAGGTGGTATTATAGATACGTACATTTTATATATATGGTATGTGCAACGTTTTAAAAAAAACTTCACTGTGAAGTACAGTTCTAAGAGGGATTCTAGTGTTTTTATATACATGGCTTTCTATTAGTAGTATATGTGTGGCTGGATAAAGTGCATTTGAATTTATTATCTTACTGGTTTTCATGTAATTTGCACTAAGTTTACAGAAGAAAAATAGAAAACATCTGTACTTTGTTGTTGGATTGTCAGATAGGCAATTCCTCCCAAGTTATGTTTTTCTTCCCCTTCTCTGCAGTTTTGATTGTAATTCAAATTGTCAATCTTCAAAGAGAAACTCCAATTTTCTTGCTATCTGCTCCTGAAAGCAGGAAGTATTCAAAACTTCATGCAAAACCATATTATGATGCTCCAAGCTGGCTTGTCTGGACAAAAAGATTCCAAAGATAGCAGTTAATCTTTAAACAAAGCTTCAACATTTTCTTTGCTAATTAAAACCAAACCATGCGATGTTTCCTTGGCTGATCTAAACTGGGATTACCATGCATAGCAATTTATACTAGGTGGAGATTGCATTCTGGGGCTCTCATATTGATTTGTACATGTAAGAGACATTGCAAGTGAATTTGTTCATGTTTAAATGCAGAAATGCATTTAAAAGTAAAAAATAAGTGTATGTTTTCAAAAATTATTTTTAACTGTCCTTGACTTTTCTCAAAGGAATTTAATTTCAGAACCTATAGGAGTTTTGTAGCTCTTTAGGATTATAAAATGGTGTTGAATTATATGTAATGGGTGTTCTGGTGCTTTAGGAATGTCTTTTTAGAAAATATTTATGTTCTCCCACATTACGGATTTTCAGTGCATTCACTGCCTTAATGTTATTTTTTCCTTTGATTTTTTTCTTTTGTATACACAAACAGAATACTCCTCAACAAATAAGAATGATAATACTACTACTTATACATTTGTTATTAGCATTACTTGTAATAGTTATTGCTATTTCTGTTTATTAGGAGGCCTGACACAAAACCAGCAATATTTGTCTCAGGAAAAGCAAACTGAATGGAAAATCTAATTGGTTTTAATTGGTATAATTAAAATCACAGAATAATTTCTAAAGACACAGAACTGTCTGTCATGTGGTTTTGAGGCTAGATATTATTCAGGTTTTCTGTTTTATTCCTTCCCTCTCTCACTCCTCATGTGTCATTTTACAATATACTTCTTAATTTTCTGCTACACTTCCTTTCCTTGTGCTATCTTTTTCTGTTTGTATTCTTGTTCCTTGTCTGCTTAGCTAGAAGACCTAAAGAAATCACCATATGGTACAGTTGGACTGCAGACTCTTACTTAGGTCTCTTAAAAATACTTTTCTTTGCTGAACTGAGAATATAAATTTAATGAAACTTCTACAGCTTTCTTTAATCTGGAGTATCACACAGATGTAAACCAATCCTTGAGCCTCTGACAGCCAGAACATTTTTGATTTCCACAGAGAACAAGCTAATAATTTAATTACTTCACTCCTCCCTCCTCTTTTCTCCTCCCCTTTCTCTCTATTTCTATTCATTTACTTGTCTGTTTAGAAATGTGGCATGAGATGCATCCCATTTCAAGTTTTAACATGTAAACATTAGTCCATTTAGATGAAACTTGGCTCTAGGCTTCTGTAGCTGATGAGGAGATATAGGCACCTCCATTAGGTGTCATTATTCTTCCTTACTGGACCTTCCTTTTTATAACTATTGATCTCTAGGATCACATCTGAATATGTAATACGGGTATAGATGTTTTTTTCACCACGTTCCAGTCGTCCTATAAGACTAAGTTAATGAAAAATCTGTTAATATAATTCAAGAACGAAGAGAAAAGCAGATAACCTGAGAAGTTTTAATTTTTATAGGTGCTATAGATCCAGAATTGCCAAATGTCTTCCATCCATTCAGGACCACGGGTCTGTAACAGCAGTGCATTAACCTTGATGGTTACATGTGTACTAGCAGCCAGAAATAATACTATGCTCTCACTCTCCAGTAAACTGCCTTGGCCTGCTTTGTTTCTATATAGATGAATACAGAAACAAACCACCCCTTTCTCTTCAAAAAAGGGTGGTCTTTACCAAACTGCCAGCTGGGAATGGTTCCTCGGCTTTTCCCTGACCATTCTTGTATATTATCAGGAGGAGAGATAGGTAGCTTGTGTCAAAGAAAAAATGCTAAAAGCACCCTGATATTTAAGCTTTATGGATGACCCCAGGTCAATATTTGAGCCATGTCATGTCCTATTTGCTACTGTTTATTTAGCTTTTAGATGAGGAACAGGAACTATGTATTTCATTTTTGTTCATCTCACAGTCTTTATGTACGTATACATTTTCAAAGGCACGGAACAGGGAATGACAAAAACATGTAAACAGCTGTGGACTGCATTTACTGTTACCAGAATTCAGTTAAAACAAGAAGAAAGAATAACACACACGGAAGGCTGAGATACATTGTCTATATGGTCAAGAAATGTGGTTTTAGATTTGCACACAACCCTTCTGAACCCAAAATGCAAAAACATTGCTGCTCCTGGTTGTGCGCTTTCCTTGATGGCAAACACCAGGCTGCCAAAGTCTTTCAACAGCGTACCTAAAATGTTTGTACCAATAAATGGAAACTTTTGCTGCTATTACTACAGCTATTTTTATCAGTTGTTTAACCTTACCGGTTACTGACACTTTCTATTGTATAGCTGAGATATATCTGTTAATGTTCCTGATGCCTTTTTTTAGCTGAATTTTGACCGTCCTTTCCACTTCTGTTTTTGTTTGCAGTTTTGTAAATTAAGTTTTCTGAGTTTTTGGTTATTCAGGTCTAATAAGTAAATACTAAAAAAGCTCACCCAAGCAGCTTTTTTTCTTCCTCCTTCTTTCCTAGCTAGTCTTTATGACATAAATTAATGAGGGAGAAAAAAATCTCTCGTTGGCTACAGCCATATGGACAATCAGCTAATTTTTCAACCATTTTGTTTTGAAGGGGAAGCGATTTGCTGTCCAGGTGACAATGAAAGACAGGTGTTAATGGGCAGGAGCTTATTTTTAGACATGTGTGTTTCTGAGTTGTTCTGGTCCAGCACTTCTCCCGTCCATTTAAACTATCTTCTTACATCACATTCCTTGATCTCTGCAAGCCTTGCAGATATTTGCCTGCAAAACCATCCTGTGAAAGAGGTGGCAGATGGCAAACCACAAAACCATAAGGACCACCCTTTCTGCAGCACGCCATGCTTTCTTCTTAGCTCCAAAATTCAGAAGGTGTATCACCACAGTAGTAAAGTGGTCCACGTGGGCTGCACAACTGAGAGAACAGATTAATTAGTTTAAGTGCACTGTCGCTGCTGTTTTTTCAACACTTAGGCTACTGTCTTGCATGGACATACAAGCTTGTTCAGGAATGGCTTTTCTACATATAGCATGATGGAGTACTGTGAATCTTAACTACTCCTGGAGTGATTTGCTCAGTGTCATGCAAAAATCCTTTGCCTGGGATGGGAGCTGAGCTCACAGTCTATGGCTCTAACCATAGGAAGCATAAATCTTCCTATGCAAACATCATAGGTGTTTAGGTTCTGAGCGTAAAAAAAAATATCAAATATATCTGGAGGTTTTATGTAATTGATATTTTATATTCTTATTTCTGCCAAACACCAACGAATGAATTTCCTGCCATTAAAACCCAGAAGTGGGACTGATGTTTTGGCTGATGGCCTTTAAACAAGACAGATATACGATCAATAAAAGGTTTCTTCTCTCTAAGTGAGGCTAGGATGAAGTGTCACTACAATGCACAAATCTTCAAAACCTTTTCAGCTCAGACATGTCCCATTAGCAGTAAAACAAAAACAAGCAGAAAAGAAGTATCTACTTTTCTGAGAGATCACCAGGAGGTTTATTTAGTCATTTAAACATTTCATCAGAAAAGAAAAAGGTCTCTGTACTCTCTTTCACTTATCTGTCAGTAAATTAGAGGTAACGGTATCAGTAATGGTAAATTCACCCCAGTATATATCCTGGATGTCTCTGAACAGGATCTTGTTTTTTTCATCCAATATTTATTTAGCTGTCAACTTTTAGGCTTTAGAGCAAAACAATCAAAGTTTCTTCTTCATGGATGAGTGACAGGCACATTTTTATATTTACTATTATTGATAAGAAATTATTCCCTTCTTCATTATGCAAATTTACCCAGAAATAATTAGAAAGTTTGTTAATGATATATGCAAATTCCAGCATTATCAATTTCTGAGATTTTCGCATTTTATGTCATAGCAAAGAGCCTTTGACTTTCTAAGCACATAAACAGAGTATGTGTATTTATGGAGTGGAGTAAGGAGAAAACGACTCCAAATGATACCCTCAGTTACCTTCCTAAAAAAACCTAAAAGCGAGGAAGGATGCATGACAGTCCTCTCAGTTTAATTTTTTGATGATAACAGTAAGAGATGAGAATACATCTTCAGGGCCATCCTCTCTCATTTCTGGGTATCACATGCTGCCATGCCAAATATTTATTTTCCACAAAGTGGTGGAGAATGAGCTTTTGCTTCCACATCTTCTTTTGAAAGATTTCTCACAAATTCTTCATGTTACACATCTTCACAATTTTTGACAAAAGTTGGATCTAATCAGGTGGGCAACTTCCATTTGGTATAAAAATTTTTCCATGCCTTTTTCCTGATTTATTTATGGAAAGAAAGCAAATAGACTCTATAAGCATCTATTTTTCTGTGCTAAACAAGGTAAGCTGGTTTTATCTTGCAGTTAGTTTATTTCTGAAAGTCTTGACATCTCTTCCAGTCCTTCTTGAATATGGAGGGATGAAAATTAGGTCCAGAATCACAGCAGGAGTCTTTTTGTACATGGTTGATTTGCTGTAGCAGTTTCTGAGAGCACTGATCAAACATAACAGTCATTACCTTCTGTTTATAATTACATTAGTGTGGTTGAACCTCACCTTCAACTGCACAAAAGTAATTTTTATGACTTGTAAAAGTCTTTAAAAAGAGTGGTAAACCTGGCTTTCAAGTTCTGGATAAAGAAAGTCTCTATCACACATACCTCATGAGAGATGTCCATATGATTTGATTCCAGTATGGGGGCTGAAAAAGGCCATGGCCATGTGATGTTCCTCTATAACTAACCCTGGTCCATGGAATGCAGTTAAGTGGATGCTTTGAAAACAGAGGGACTGAAGAATCAGAAAAAGAATGTTGCAGAAATGATAGGTGGAAAGATGCTCTTTTCTTGTGAATCTCTCGCACATAGGCCTGAAACGTATGGAGCAAAAAGGTGGTTTACAGTTACCTTCTCCAGTTTTCCCTCTATCCTTGTATGACGTGGCGGTAGAGAATAAAAACGAGACTCACTCTGTTCACACATTCGAAATCTATCAGGATTGGGGTTCTTATCAGCATTGTTTTTTTCGTTCATATAATTTTTTTGTCAAATGCAGAGTCCCTGAAGGATTAGTGTTCACTTTTAAAAAACTTCCATGAACTCAAATTTGCATTTCCCATTTCACTCTTCCTCTCTAAGTACAATGTAATTCAGACCCATTTGAGTGATATAAATTACATTTTAGAACTAGCTGGTTCATTAGGCTAGAAACAGACATCTCAAAAAGCAGAAAAAGATGGAGGAAAAAGTAACTTGGATTTGACTCACTAGAATGCAGTAACTCTATTGCAGGGGAATTGTAATTTTTAAACAGTCTTTAATAATAAAGTCGCCCCTGCTGAAGTAGCTCTGTTTAATGTCACATAAAGCAAAGTGAAATACAGTTTTTCGGGTTTGGTGGAATGAAAAATTGAGGTGGGGAAATGTTATGTACAGCTGAGTCAAAAAATGTTTTTCAGATTGCTTGGCAACAGTGCTAAACAAAAACAAATGAAAATGTCATTTTGATGTTAGTTGAACCTGACATGCTTTGCTTTGTGTCAAATTTTTAACCTATTTGTCTAACCTCAATTTTCTTTTGATTTCAGTCACTGTTTGTATGAGATATATTTTTCTGAAAATGCCACATGGCCACCAAATAGTGCACTATTTTCACCCTCTTTTGAGCTGTGAAGCAATTCGAGTATACAAGTCAGCAGCAAGAACAGTTAGATGGAGTGCACCCTCAGCAAGTTTGCCAGAGACACCAAGCTGTGTGGTGTGGTCAACATGCTGTAGGGAAGGGATGCCATCCAGAGAAACACTGATAGGCTTGAGAAGTGGGCCAATGCCAATCTTATGAAGTTCAACAAGACCAAGAGCAAGGTCCTACACCTGAGTCAGGGCAATCTCAAAGCACAAACACAGGCTGGGTGGGCACTAGTTTAAGAGCAGTCCTGAAGAAAGGGACTTGGGGGTGTTGATTGATAGGAAGCTCAACATGACCCAGCAGAGTGTGCTCACAGCGCAGAAACCAACTGTGTGCTGGGCTGCCCCAAAAAAAAGTGACCAGCAGGTCAAGGGTAGTGATTATTCCCCTCTTCTTGGCTCCCGTGAGACCTCACCTGGAGTACTGCAAGCAGCTCTGTGGCCCCTAACATAAGAAGGACATGGACCTGTTGGAACGAGTCCAGAGGAGGTCCACAAAGATGTTCAGAGGGCCACAGCACCTTTCCTATAAAGACAAGGTGAGAAAGCTGGGCATATTCAGCATGGAGAAGAGAAGGGTCTATGTAGACTTTAGAGCATCTTCCAAGACTGAAAAGGGCTGACAGGAAATCCGAAATGAGACTTTTTACAAAATGTCATGTACATGTACTATCATGTAGTGATAGGGCAAGGGGGAATGGTTTTAAACTTAAAGACAGGAGACTTAGATTAGGTCTTAGGAAGAAGCTCTTCCCTGTGAGGGTGGTGAAGCACTGCACGGTTGCCCAGAGAAGCTGTGGCTGTCCCATCTGTAGCAGCATTCAAGGCCAGGCTGGATGGGGTTTGGAGCAAGCTGCTCTAGTGGAAGGTGTCCCTGCCAGTGGCAGGGGTTGGAAATGGATGAGCTTTAAGGTGCCTTCCAACACAAACCATTTTATAATTCTATGATTCAGTAAGGTTCACCTCAGCCTTAGCAAATGCCTTTTTGCCTATCTTTCTATGAATATGAGATCACCTGTTCAAGCAGCCCATATAATCTGGCTCTCATGTTTACAGCTAGAGGGAAGCTTTTCATGCTTAGCTGCTAACAGTACCATTTACTGAATCTGTGGTCTTGAGGCATTTCTATAGCAGTGTAGTTCAAGCAGTTTGTATCTAAAAGGGCAAGTGTTAGTTACCGTAACTGAGGCCTTGGTGTGATTGCAAATGAAATTTCCACATTCCCATGAGGAGCTAAACTGCTTACTCCAGTTGATTTGAAGAGGAGCCTGGGATTTAATTCCTTTAGACACTTCTGAAAACTCTGTCCTACTTAATTTATGTCTGTTCACTCTGAATATGCTAAAAATGTGTATATATGTGAAGTATTCTAGTTGTTCATGAAATATCCATGCAGCAGGTTGAAAGGTATGTATGTGAAACATATAGCAAAAACCATATATAAAGAAGCAATGATACGCTTGGAACTGAGGCATTCTTTACAAGCAATTCACAAACTGCAATACGAGTCAAAATCAAAGTAAATACAAACTAAGACAAATAATTCAAGTACTACTAGTACAGTTGCACTTGTGCTTAAGTGTTCAAGTGTACAGTGTTCAAGTTGAACTTGAGCAACTAGTACAGTTGTACTAGTACTCAAAATCAGTGAGAGTTTAGCTGATAATGGAAAGTGGTCATTTGCAGTTAATGAAATTCAGCTTTAAGATTATGACAAAAAATCAGATAAAACCAATTTGAGTCCCTAAATTCCTCTATAGGTACTAGCCAGTGGTTTTAGTTTTTTAAGAAATAATGCATTTTTTTTTAGAAGATAATGGGATGGAATTTCAAAGGAGCTCAATATGAAGATGTAGAAGCATATGGAGGGTGGAAGCATACAGAGGGTGGAAGCAGAGACAGATAATTTGAAAGGAATACAGAAAATATCTGAACATCCAGGAATAAACTTGGAAAAGCTAAAGTAATCTGGAACTGAATGTAGCCAGGAATATCAAAGATAACAAGAAGAGCTTCTATAAGTACATAGCTGACAAAAGGAAGACTAGGGAAAATGTGGGCCTATTGCTCAGCAAGAGGTGGGACCTCTTATGGTTGCTAAGACATGCAAAAGACTTACTACCTTTTTCAAGAAATGCAAGAAGGAGGTTCCAAAGCAGAGATGTTTTATGTACAGCAAAATACCTCCTTTAAGATAATATTTTACCCACTACAAAATAAAGGCATACATATAAAATCTTGGAATGTTTAAAAATGAGCAAATTCAATATTATTATTTTCTCAGATTTATTTTATTTTAATTATTATTTCTTTCAGTTCAAAAGAGCTGTAGGGTCATTTTATTTTTTAACAACATATTGGATTTAGCCATTATTTCTTTCACCTGTTTCCTTAATCAAGGTCTTTTTTAGCTGTATATTCAAAATCTGATTTCAGGTTAGAAGGCTGCAGTTGTTTTTAATTTTGGAATACATAATTCTTACTGCAAACCTTAAGAAAGAGATATATCAAGTAATAAACCACTTTTGAAAGAATAGAGTAATATTCAATGAGGATTATTCCAGCAGCTGTTAGATGTCAGTATTGTTCCATGGAAGTCCAATTGGAAGTAGATTTCTCCGGTTGTAAGCAAGATAGCTCTTCAACTGTGAAGTTTGGAAGAGCTAGCTGTTGGTGTTCAGCACCTCATCTATTAACAAGAGTCTTTAAATTACATACTCAGTGGAGCAGTAATCATTAGAGCAGACTCAAGATGCACAATAGAGATTTAATTTCATTGGAACTGTTCCTAATGAAATTCTGCGTGGTGCATAGTATTTGAATTGCATTTCTAGGTGGGACAAAAAAAGAAGGTATAAGGAAAAAAGTGGTGCTGTCTAAATACATGAATTAAGATCCCTTTCAAAAATTCAAAACCTGTATGATGTGTAGGTTGTGCAATCTGATCTTTTTTAGCAGCATAATGTGTTTAACCTTTATTTTTCTTTCATGTCTTTGATTTTCTACTGCCTGTAGATAATGAAATGTCTTTTTTTTTCTCTAAGCTTTGAACACTGCTGCATAATACCCTTGGGTTCCCCAAGGTTATTAAATCCATTGCTTTGTCACAAGTTACTAGAGGCTACACTAACTCTCTCCTCTGTTTGGAAACCTGCTATATAATATTTCTGGTCCTCAGTAATGAATAATGTGATTAGTACCTTAGGGAATACAAACAAAAACATTAGCAAAGTACATTTTCCAATATTTAAGAGGGAAAGCCAATCCTCAAAACAAAAGTTGCATGTTCTTGAACACTGTCTAATAACATTAACCTGAAATCCCTTGATTTAATTGCCCTGTTAAGCAGTTTATTGCATTAGTTATAGGATAATAGAATGAGTTCAAAGTGGGTTCATTGCATTATCTTATAAACAATGTAGCACATCATTAAACAGGATGATAGAAATCAACGTATTTTATAAGACACAATTACGAAGGCTCATGTCAAGTTGCTGATGTGAACTAGAGGGTAATGGAACTAGATGATCTTAAGGTCCTTTCCAACCCTAACTATTCCATGATTCTATGAATAGTAGACAGACCTCACTGTGACAAGGGAAAGAAGGACTTTGTGAGTATAAAAAGACAAAACAATGTCAAATTATAATTCCCCAGAATCAGATTAGAAGCACAGTTCTCCACAATTGTTAGTTTCCCTCTAGTTGAGATACTCCTCTTTAGTCTTCACGCAGAAGTGTACTGAAATCTCTTGCTTGGCTTACAAATAGTAATTTCAAACAGATATCTTGCCAGTTCTGTTCTTAGTGCATTTAGCACAGAGATGTGTGACAATCTTCCAAGGATCTAGTTTGCAAACTTTTGATGATCTATTCTGACTTTTGTGTCCACAGGGTGTGCAAATATAAATGTTTAGGAGAGGCCAAAGAGAATGGACAGCTGATCCAATCTACTCTGGTGGAAGTAATTTCATGTTGTCTGAGGGAACTGACAGTGCAGAGAGAAATACTGGCTCAATATCCCCTCAGTGCCCCTCAGCCTGGTGTGTCTTCTTACTTGCCACATCTTCACACTTGTTTTGCTACAGCCGTGGGAATTTATAGGCATGTTTATGAATGAGTTGTCAAATTTTGTTCTCCATGCCCTCAGATATGACAACAGACCAAAACAACTGGAATACCCTTCCAGAAATTAGATCCTAAGTGAGAGTAGTTCAGTTATCCTAAAAGATATGCAAAGCATTTGCTTCATGAGCTCGAGTCTGAAGATGATGTTGGAGGAGAGTCCAGGAGATGTCAGCTCCAGCTGAATTCCTGTCCTGCATTAGGAACATTTCATACTCCACCTTTCAATAACTGCCACAATGCTGCCCACTCACTCACACCATGTGCATTGACATTTCCATGTACACTTGAGGGGGTTTTAGTTAATCAAAGCCATTTTTTTTCAGAGTGAGTAACTAGAAGAGAAGTGATTAGCTCCACATACCTGCCTCTTTCCAAGTTTGCAACTCAGCTGAGCAGTGCAGTGTTCAGTGAGTGCTAACTTGGATAAAGAGAGCTTCGGTCAGGCAAAAGTGAGGTCCTGACTGGAAAAACAGTAGTGAAGAGTTGCTGTCTCATGGCTTGCAGTGAAGAAATGAGATGTGTTCCTCCCAGTAAACTATAAATTTACTCCCTCAGAGCATTTAGACCCATTTCAAAAAATTGTAATAAAATTTCCTCTAATACAAGTTGATGGGGTTTTTTTTGTGGGAAATTCTTAAGTGGGAGGAACAAGGTCCAATCAAAAAGATTTGGCCAGAAATAATCCCAGTGGCATCTCTCTGACGGTTGGGCATGGTACGAGCAACAAAACCTCTCTACATCATAGCTATTTTCCAGAAAAGATTATCTCATATGATGAAAGCTGAAGTCTGATTCAACAAAGCCGTGGTTTATTGGCTGCAGATGTTTATGAGGGTGTTTAATGTGAGGAAACTGGTTTCACATATACTACTTGAAGGACCACCTGATAATAGCTCTTATTTACTACGTCAATGAAGAAATCTTTAACAAAGTGTTTTGCTCTCCTGCGACTAACCTACCCTGCTTTGTATCTCTCTCTGAGATTTATCTTCTGAACAGATTTATAGTTTTAGTTGGCCTGTTGCAAGAGTCATCTATCCTAATCTTGCAGTAAAGATAAATGGGATTTCCTCCATTATCTTGCAATGGATGCTGGAAATGCTCCCTGACCTATCTATGTGATCCTGTTAGGGTTCAGGTAGAGTAATGCTACTATTTGGAAATTGGTGGTGCAACATAGATAAATGGTGCTACTGTTATTCTATTTCTTTTTTGCCTCTGAATGTAAAGAATACCTGAAGTCAGTAAAGGAATGCTTTGCCTCTACTCCATGGCCTGAGGAATTAAACATCAGGAAAAGGGGGCACTCTGCACATACGTACACTTATAGATGATCTATATATGTGTGGCAAGTCCTACACTGGGTTTTATCACATTCTCTATGTCTGTGATACATGGAGGATTTGGGCATAGCAGGAAGATGTACCATGGTTTTTTTTCTGATTTATGCATATCGGAAATCCTGATGTTATGTTGCCAAAATGTCAAATTCTCAGTTGGAAGATAAGCTCAGAACAGATCATTAAAAATCTTGTCAGTTTTAAAGAGTAGTTGTTAATGTGGTCACTGAACAGGCAAATATGTCTTTCCTAGTCCCATTCTTATGGGCATTCAGCTTAGAAGCAATCATTTTGTGAACCAGGAGGCTTTCCTTCCCCCCCAAAAAAAAGTGTTCAGAGGAAAGGCACTGAAACAAGAAGGACATCACATACTTGCATTTGAAAATGTCTGTGGCTTTAACTTTAGTCTCAAACCCCTCTTGGACAGTTCTTCTGTGAAAGTGATATTTAATTGATAGGGAAATCTGGCCTCAAAGAAGCTAATAGTAAAGTGCCCTTTATGAGAGTGGGGCAAAGACTTTATTGTCTACAGTAATAGTCAAAACCTCTTTATTGACACTTTTACAGCTCAAAAAGATATAGACTCTTACTGTACTATGTTGTATCGCATATTTAGAATGAACTACTATTGCTTGAAAAAAGTAGCATTAATCTTATTTTTCTTCTTTAAAGTCAGTGATTTGACTTCAACTTTGGCAATGAGAAATACCCTGGAAAGGTCTGACATGCTCCCAGAGAAAGAAAATTCTACTAGCAGCCGGTTAAAAAATAACAGCAGCATTGAGCCTGAGCAACCCACTTTGGCTTTGAAAGTGCTCTTATTCTCTTCTGTTGTCTGGAAGGAAATAATCAGACAAATCCAATACTTTATTTATTTCTTCATTTTTATTTCTAGAACACAATTTCAGTACTTGAATCAGGCTTCCGTTGTCTGGATTTAGCCTCCATCTTGGGTAGGACATATGAAACAAAGTTTTGAAAGCATTTCAGAATAAAAAGGCTAACACAATAGCGCAGTTGTTAACACATCCAAAAATTAAACAATTGCAAATGAGCAAAATTGGCATCAGATTCTACTGTTCCATTTTCATGCAAATCCGTTGAAGGATTCCAGAGCAACTTTTCATGAGGTCAGAGTGTAAGGGCATCCATACTGAGTCAGACAATTTTTCTAGCTGCATCTTGTCCCAGACTGTGGTCAGCAATGGATGCTTAGGAGAATAACATAAGCATGTTAACCCATTAAATGAAAATGTCTGAAGCTGCCTTATCTGTGTGTCATATAACAAGGCTATGAAGCTGCTTCTGAGCTGTCACAGAGCACAGCTGGGCACAGCAATAGAAAGCAATACTTATTTCAGCTTACCGTAACTGAGTTGCAGTACTTAAACTGAACGCTGTTCAAACGCACTCCAGCACTGGCACAGCTCAGTGGAAGGTAGTAAGCACCTCAGTCCCTCAAATCTGCCTTTTCAATACTCTCAAACCTGGGTAAACTTATCATGATCCTTCACTTGCCAGCTCCTAGGAGTCACAGTTACCATGGGGTAGAGACTATAGATGGAGCTGCAATCTGTTAGTTCAAGCTTTAATCAACAGAAAAGCCCTGCTTATTCTTCATAGAATAATTCAAAGGAAATATTGGCTCATGGTCCACCTGAATACATTGAAGACTGAATGCTACAGTTTATCTTTAGAACAGATAGAGCTGTATTAGCCCCAGGGAGGCCAAGGCAAAGGGAAAAACTGATTGGAGTAAGATAGTGCCAGCAGTTTTCTCATTATGCTTTGTGAGCAGGAGTGGAATTATGCAACATGTCCATGTGCTAAACCCCAATGAATATTTTTTCTGAAGAGCATCTTTCATCCAAACTCCACCTTTCCACATTTTACAGGCAATAAACTTGCTAAATTTCTATAATTTGTGCCAGCCACCACAATCAAAGCCCCTTACAAACCTTAATGAATTAAGCTTTTTGCATTTCAGCATTAAAAGGAGGATGACAGAGGAAAATTAGCATAGTTATATAAATGAAGCACCTCTGTCAATGTTGCACTGGGCATTTTAACAGGTAGCAGAGGTGAAAAATGGCTTTTTTTCAACATTTATAGTACTAATTTTGTGGAAAAAAAAAATTTATTAAAGTGGAGATTACCTCGAGGGCACCACATAGAAAAATCGTGTTTGTCCTGTGAATGTTAGATGGAATGCTGGGAAAACTGTGCCTAAAGCCCAAACAGCAAATTGGAAAATTACTTGATATCTGGGAAAAAAAATCATATTATCACTGGAAAAGTGAAATTCAGCCTTCCACAGAGCAGTCAGTTGCTTTATCCAGCTCAGTAGCTTATGAAAAGCTGATACATAAGCTTCATAATAGACTTAATATTTTTGAGGTTGCCTGATCTCACACAGTTCATGCAGGAAGCCATCAGAGTAGGTGCTTGTAATGTCCAACACTACTCCCATTCACAAAGCCCAAATGAAAAGGGATTTTCATGGATGCAGTAGGATAAGAGCGAGGATGAATCTTCCTTTCTACTTGCAAGCAGCGAGGTAATTTGCAGTTTCTAATCATAATCTATGAACTATTCCACAACAGCCCTGCTAAGTATGTATCCCTGAGTGTGTGGGTGCTGCTCATTCTAGCATCATGAGCAACAAATTATTGTGTATATAGCATCTTTCCCCATATTCCCTAACCCAGATGGGCTGCTGAACTGCTGCATTTCTTGTGTGTTTCCTTCTAGGTCCCCCTGGCCATGCAGAGAGCTGCAGGAGCTGGGTAACAGGCTTTGAGACACCAGCTGTGAAATGAAGGAGAGGGAGTGGGGATTGCTCCATGCTGTCTGTTTCCCCTGCTTTCTTTTTTCTGAATGACTGCTTTCACACTGTGGCTATAACACGTGGAAAATGAGATAATTGAGCATCTTGACTGCTCACAGGATTTTGTACAATGAATATTTATATGCACACAAAAGTATAGGAATATGTACACAAACATGTATGTGAATGTAACTAAATGCATGCGTGGAACCATGCATTCATTCACATGCAAAGCCACTTAAAAGGATTGTGGGAAGTAACTGCCTTGTTCCACTGCATCAGGGACTCCAGTCATAGAATATCACTGACAGGTAGAAACACATATGGTCCCTGCTCTGTGTTCAGGTTCTTGTTAAGTCACTGTCATCTGACAACTGGATAATTCATGTGCATGAAGCAAAGAATTAGCATAGACAAGCATTGAATCCACTGTACATGCAGGTAGCTGTCAGTCTTCTTTTTGTCCCATAGTAACACATACAATCCAGAACATCTGGATAGAAACGAAGTTTTGTGTGAGAAAAGGCCTGTTCTCTTGAATATTCACTCCAAGCTCATCCTATGGCATTTGAAAGGTTTGAATTTAACCCGCAGTAATGTGTGCAGCTGTATAAACTTGCATTAGCAGGTTTCTTGTTAGCTCACAACTGCTCATTTTTAAATAATCCTTCCTTCCTCAGGAAGTGAAGTAGCGTACTTAAACATGTACTTCAGATGAGAAAAAAAGATGTTTCCGTGGTAAAACCACAGTGCAAGCCGAGCCCTTGTCTCTGCGTTTGTGCACATGCTACAAAGTTTGGAGCTGGATCCCATTAGATGATCAACAAGGAGCTGATACAACCTAATATTTCTCATTGGTCTGGCTCTCCTAGCTCCTCAGGAATCTGCTCCCTGGAGCTTCAGGTAAAGAGTTTGCAGAGTCAGACACACAGGACACACTGGGAAATTGCATCTCAGTTATCGAAAACTGGAAACCCTGTGACTATTTCCTTTCAGGAAAGGATTGTTCCTGCTTTTGGTTACAAAATTGAAATTTAGTGACATCAGAATGTTTTGTGAATTTATCACTTTGTAAGACACAACTGAACAAATATTTTTAAAGAAACATTTTTGACATTTCCTTAATATGTCGATTTTCAGTTGGAAATTTTTTGTTTCCAGGATTTATCAGTTTTGCTTTAGAGAATTCAAAAATCTAAATAACAATTTTAACTTTAAGTGATTTGAAATAATTTCATCCATTGTGGATGACTGAGTTTTATTAGGTCTGATTCTTTTGCATCCTTCAATTGCCAATGTCATAAATATAACTTTTTTGCCTTAAATCCTGTTGTGACAGTCAGTCAACTTATTACCTCGGACAGCTTTTGGGTCTATGAAAAGATTAAAGCTCTTTCACAGGATGTTACAGGTTGCAGGGAACTGAACTGCCCTCTCATAAAGATGCCTTTGCCCCACTGGCTATAGGACTCAGAAGCAGTTACACTTCTAACACAGCTGTTTCAAAGGTCTAAGGTTAGATGAGATGAAGATGATCTAAAAGTGCTTATGGGCATTAGATGTACACACCTCAGTCCTCCCTAAGTTGGTAAGCCAAGCAGTAGCTGTACATTGGGGATGATATAGTCACATTACCATAGGCTATTTCCAGTGCAATAAGCCTACCTTTCAGTAGGGTTTATTAGCTGGACCTCAGCCATATCACTAATGGCTTTGGAAAGAAGCTTACTCACATCAAGCTATCTTCATGTGGGCAGGAAAGGTCTCCATATGTCTGCCCATGTGGAAATTCTGTGATATACCCAAGTTGCTTTTAGGTACCCTTCCAAAATCCATTTGTTATTTTGTTCAGCTCATGAATTTCACCATATTTATCATTTGCCCCTGCTTTTTGTGTTTAGTTGTCTACGCACTTAAAGCAAATTGTGGGGATCTCCCTAAATGGCTGCTAGGCTTTTAGAGGAAGTCGTGTAACAGGTGGAGTGACTGGTACAGCTCATGCTTTAAATTGCATATATTTCACTAACACGTTTGAGGATGCGCTCTCTTTGAACTGGGAGATTGACCTAGCTGGACCATGAACAATGGCTAGATTATGCAAAAGTAACAACTTTTACACTGTCCCCAAATTATTTGTTTCAAATCAGTTCAGGCCATTTAAAAAATACAACAAGGTCCTGTGAATCAGAAGACTGTGGTGACAACAGATTCACAAGGAATGCTGATTAGGATGGAAAATGGCTCAGAGTAGCTTGTCTTTCTAATGATCTCATGTTCAGGGTAAGCAGAGCAGAATCACAGCTGCCACAAACCATTAGGGCTGTTCCTGAAGGCAGAGAAGCTGAGGTAACTGGATGTAGTTCCAGTAGTGACTAACTTCTTTAATTTAATTCATTAGATTAATGTTTACATTGGTAAGTTTAAAGTGCTACAACTTTCCTGGGATGCTTACTATCCAAGCAATACTTTTAAATCAATAACAGACAAAACCTAATTCCCCACTA
>WYDI02028234.1:0-30559 GCA_009867235.2 Psittacus erithacus | reverse complement strand
ATGATCTTAAGGTCCTTTCCAGCCCTAACTATTCTATGATCCTGTGAAAACCACTACAAAATCAACACAGTGTCATTTAAAGATCAGTTCATGCTGGGTTGGAGCCTTCCCAGCTCAGAGCTGTCTGGTCCTGGCTAAACCAGGACACAAGTTTGAAGAAATACTATCAAAAAGCATGGGTGAAGCTTGAGCTTTTACCTTTACTATTGCATTGCTTAGCTACAGATATGCATGACTAAAAATGTTCTACTATGAACTGGACTTTTTGAGAAAGCTTAAAGTATGTAATTTTGGAAATACAGATGGTTTGATTACAGAATAGTAGATGGAGAGACCTATTGAGAATTAGAGCAGGTAGCATCACTTCTGAGGCTTGCTGTACTCTTTGTTTTATTCACAATACAAGATAAATTTGTTTCATTTGAAAGTATCACTCCCATACAATGTATGGCAAATACCATGACTGTAACTGAATAGCTGGTAAAGGCCTTGGAGTATTTATTTGCTCTTTTAATCTGTGTGTGTAGATTAGAGTTTACAAATTAAAACACTGAAGAAATGTGCTTTATTCAGAAGAAATTTCTGAAATTAAAACACCAAACTGCTTTTTAATGCAAATTTCATTTTAGTTCCAAGTAATTTTATTGAAGCTTTATCACTATGTCCTGGGTTCAACACTGACCAGCAGGTTAAGGATTCAAAATCAAGCCCACTGATTGCAGACTCACTCCTCTGGTAGGCACAGTGATCTCAGAGAAAGTCTTCTCACTGTTAGTGTGACATCTGTAGTAGAACAACCACATTTCTTGTTGAAGTGTGTTTCATCTAAACTGTGTCATTTAGAATGTAAAATCCGTTCAGTAAGATACAGTAGACGGATGCTGAAATTGGCCTATTAAAGATGCTTTAACAAATGGTATAATGAAATTCTCTGCAGCTGAGACACTAAGCTAAATATGACTCAGAATAGATAAAGTAAATAGTGACTAAGAGTAAAAGCACTTTATGGAAGACAATTATCATTTTAGTAAGGTACTTTGCAGATGCGAGGAATTTCTGCAATACACTTCTCTTTCTGCCAGCATTAAAGGTAGTTTCCTCCTGGTAGTGACTCAGTGTGGAGCAATTTGTTTTGTAACTTGAGAGTTTAAAGGATAGTTTGGAGGTTTGCTAAAATGTCCCAGACTTCATTTTTGTGATGCCCTGAAATAGGCTGTGTATTTATGAATGATATTCCCCTGAGTCTTTATTAACTAACAACCACAAGTCCCCCACATCTTCTGATGCAAACTCCTGTGAACAGTAGATTTTCTTGCTGCCTGCATAATATTTTATGTGCTCCAGGAAGCTAGGCTTCACAGACAGATACTCTAGTGAAATTCTGACTAATAAGCTATATGATTTAAGGTCAGATTTCAGGTGCAGGTTGGAGCAATCCCTTTTTTTGATTGCATATAATAGTTGGATGAGTGTACTGGGTCTGGCGGGATTGTAAATAAGTGTCTGTGTTATAAATATTTATCTGTTCCCACTGTGTTGTATGATCTCAGTAGCTTTGTAGCCATGCTTTGATAGCTCTTTCAGAAACATGGAGACCATTGTCAGTGAATCAGGTTTTGATTTCCAGAACCAAGTTGACTCTAATCTTGCCACTTCTTTTCTCTCTGATGTGTATTCAGATCAATGACTCTGAAATTATCATTTCAGTCATGTATTAGTGACTCCTTAATTTTATCTGTAGACAATAGTCAACTGAAGGTTCAGAGAAAGGCTGTGTCTAGATTATACATGGTCAAGATCCAAAGCCTGGCCTAGTCCGAAGCCAAATGAGGTAACATTGATGCCTCATGAGCTGTTTTTCACAGTCCTTTGAAGTGGTTTCCTCCTGGGCAGAGGGACTGCTCCTGGATAGGGTGTCTGCAGGACAAGCTTCCCTAGATGAGGTGGACACACATAAATGATTTTACCTGCTTAAGATGTGTTTTGAGATACATGAATCCTGAATCACTTTTTAAGAAGGTGACTTGCTTGATTAATTACTTTTCTGCAATATGTGTTATTCATGAGCCGCTATGAAGCCTTTTCACTTCATCACAAAGCGCTTTTATTTGGGCAGACATTATTTTTGTCTAATATACAGTCTATTCAGCAACTGATGGCAGTGCCTTATACAAGATTTTTATAAGTATTGCTCTGTGTTTTAGTAGTCAGTATGGTTATTGTAAGGCTGAATGTTGGCAGCGCTTCTCAAGCAAATGGCTTTTCAGTGTCCATATTATTTTATCATATCAGTAATAAGCTATTACATGAATATGGAACAAGTTTTATGTGACACAGCAGAGAAACAGTATTAATTTCTCATACCATTACATTCTCATCATGAATTAGCAAAGGTGTGACAGAACCGTTTGAAGAATCCCACTGTATTATTATGTCCCGATAAAGAGTTGCTGCAGTTATAAAGAGGATAAGTGGAACTTTAATTTTAGATGAGAATCCCTTCTTTATGTATCTTTCTCCATTTGTGATGCTGCAGAGGACAGACTGATTAATGGTCATGCTGATTAAATACTGGCCAGGTGGCCCACAGAAGTCCTGCAGTAGTCACTTGTATTTTGATTGAAGATCTCTCAGGCTGAACCCCACGGCTTGGTCACTGAGGGGTCTTCTCTTACCCACTGCTTTCCCATCCAACTGATCTAGTTTTGTACCACTGCCTCTAATTTGTCTTGCCTGTGGCTTTATACCTTGAAAGGGCTCCACGGCTTGTGCAGTGAGTGTTCCAGGTTAAGATTTGATTTAGGATTAGGCAGTTTTTCTCAGGGATTAAGTTATTCATGCACAGTGGTCGGAGCTATCACAAAACCCCTTGTTGAGTGGTTAAAATCAAATCTGCTGAATAGAATATTTCAGGCTAAATCCAGCTGGGGCTTGGGCTATCAGCACATAAGGAAAACTGCATTTAAACTAGAGCAGAAGGTAGCATGAGGAGGAGGGCAGGGACTGCCCTGTCATGCAGGATGCCCAGGTGAGCATCCTTCAGTCCTTGCTGCATGGTGCCATCAGTGCTGCTGTGCACATGCTGGTCAGTGATGTGTGCGCAGGTCCTGCCCTCACGGAGATGCCCACTAAAACTGGCACAGTGTTCCTGCATTTTCAGTTTGAGTTGCACTGTACCTCCAGAGGCAACTTGTGTTGGCACACCTGAGTTACTTTCCACACCGTAGTACTTTGCACTTGCCTTTCATTTTCTTGATTTCACTCTGTTTCTCCAATTTATCAAGACTGTTTTTCTAAGCCAGTCCCTGAGAGACTTCCCCTCCTCAACCAGCCTCTTGTCAAGTGTGTGTTTCAGCAGCGGGCTCTCTTTTTCTAATTACTCACCATGTAAAAAGCAGTACCATCGCCACTGATAAAGGCTAGCAATCGCTACTCTGCAGCCTGCAGAATTTAACGAGTGTTGGACTGCTGCTCTAGAAAGCTATAAACAGGCTTAAAAATCTCCAGAAGGTGTATAATTATTTATTTAAATGTATCAGGTTTGTCGATTCCTGTGGAATCCAATTGATTCCATCCCTGTTAAAACCCAGGTGAATAAAGAATGAAGCCTCTTTGATAAACTAATAATCGAATGTAATGAATCATTAATCATGGCTCATGTTCTGCCTTTGTGACACAAGGTGCAAAGACCCCAATTAATTCCCTCCCACCCCCATTTCATTCAATGAGCAGTTTCTACACCAATTTCAGGTCCGCTATAGATCTAGAACAGGAACAATATTAAATATACTGTTCCATTTAACTTGTAGAATGAAGTATATATCTGCAGTGTTTGAGGCTTACTGGACTTATTTTACGGGAGGGTTCAACATGCATATTTTCTGGTTTTCAGCAGAAACTCCTGTGTTCCACAAGTGTGAGTTTCACTACATGCATGCTACCATCTTGTTTGAAGATGTGCAGTCATTCACCTTCAAATTACGAATAAAAATCACAAGTATTTTAGAACAATCATTAAAATTATGAATCAGATATTTATGTATCACAAATAGCTGTGTGGAAAATAAACCCCTGGAAATCAGGTCTCAAGACACTCTGTAGGACAGTCATTAGAAGTCATCTGTGGTACAAGAAAAATTGGTTTAAGGAAGCATTGGCTGTGTTACAGGCAAAATCAGCCAAATACACTGCACTCTGCTGTTTGCTTCCATTTCATCATTACTGCCCACTCTGAAGACCCTATTTACTGCAGCTGCATGCATCAGTTTTTCTCACAATCTTGACTTATCTTCTTATTGAGCTAATGGAGAGAACTCGGTGTATTTTCTGGAAGATGGAATTGCAGATAGCACCGAACAAAGGATCCCTCCTTTTCTTACCCTGGCTTTAGGTACCTGGTGTCTCACTGGCCTGGTGACCAGCGAAAGCTACTGCTTAGTGTCATCCCCTTGCCTTAGGAAGTGGCAGCCCTCCTAAGTGTCCTTGATCTTGCCAAAGGATTTTTAAGCACAACTACCTCATTCCTAAGATTCTTTTTTTTCCCCTGAATTATTTTAAAGCAAGATATTCTCAGAAAGGATTTATAACTTACTATTAGAAATCCTCTTCATTGCTTTTTATCCCTTTAGGATTCCATCAGGATTACTTACAGGATTTTTATCACTAGGGAAATATGGCTTCAGACATTATATCTTAAAAAAATAAATCTGAAGCATAGGCTGTCAATGAAGCAGCCAGCGCATTTGTATTCTTCTCCAGAAGAGCTTGTCTTGTAAACCAGAGGATTCTTTAGCAAGGGGTTTTAATTTTTTATGTGTCAGAAGAAAGCAAACTTCTGGCTGAGGAAAACCATCCATATATATGACAACTTGAATGTTGTGGATTACTGTTTTGCTAACATGTATCTGTCGTACAGGTTTAACCATGTTTTCACCACATTTTGCTACAGCTGTGTTCTTATTCATTCTGGTCCCATACTAAATATATTCTTAAGTCTAGCTCTGCTCAGCTATTCACTCAGGATTGCAAGCATGTGCCAAAGTAAATCAAACAGCCTCTCAAGTGTTTCCCTGTGTCAAGGCCTGACTCTCTTACTGTGTATAGAAGATGAGTAAAGAACGAATTAGGGACTTGAGCTCCTCCTATGGCTAGACCCAAGAGGCACCATAAGGTAAAAAGCTTTCAAGCTCTACCCTATGTTTAATTCCAGGCATACAGATTATGCAGTACACAGGGGGTAAAAACTTGGGTGGGTTTGAATACAAAGGGATTTGCATATATGACTTTATTTAATGGTCATTTTAATTTAATATCAACTATAATTATTTAAATTACCTCTAATCTGCTATATCTGAAAAAGCCTAAAAATGCAATAATAGGAATGAAATCCTGTGAATATGACCTTTCTAGCCACTTACAGAATTACCCTTAGCAATTTTACAGTGCTTTAAGAGGTGGGGATGGACAGACCTGTCTGAGATACTTTACTTTTTGATATCTAAAAACTTTCTGGATTACCTAGCAATGTGTTTGGATTCATTAACAAGTGCACAATACAGAGATTCCTGGGAATAAGAGAAAATCCAAGCAATAGTAAGTATGATCTCTCCAGATCCAAGTACTGAGGGTTTTGTCAAGCTGCAACCATATGATGTCCATGAGCTGTGTGCTCATCTTCTTTTTACAGCAGTATTTAGGATGCTCTCCAGCTTATCTTCATTTTCCTAAAGAGTATGAAGAGGGTTTTTTGGGAAAAAAGTGCTCACAATAAAATACTATTAATTTTTAAACTGATGAGTACAATCCTCACAGCTGGTAGCTCTATGCTGTTTACAGCATGAATGATCTGTCTGTTTATATATTTATAATAGGCATGGCAGTGATTAATGTCTGGGGGGCATGGGGCACAGCTTGCCTCTGCAGGCACTTCCATCACAGAGTCCCTCATGCACAGTCCCTGCTTTCCTTGCCTCACCCAGTCCAGGTCCCCTTTGTCCTTCTGTGAACTACATGTTCTGCTTCTGCTCCACTTAAATTATGTAAGTCAAATATCATGCAATAGGATTAAATGTGTGTGATCTTTAAAAGAAGTCTATGTTAGGTAACTTTTATTTCTCTTCTTGGCTTTGACCCTTCTGGCTTTAATCATCTTTCATTTTCAAGCTCATCTTTGAACCTACAAAGCCTCTCCTGCCAAAGGTGAGATATTGTATCTAATCACTTGATTTAAAAAGCTGGGCTTTAAAATTAAAATACCAGATACTCAAGTTCACGATAAGGACAGGAAAAGTCACCCTTAAACAAAAGTTATCTGGATTTCTTCCTTCCTCTTCCATGCCATCCTTGAACCTGCGGTGCAGTCCCGCAGCTGGAGCCAGATCTCAGCAGCACAACCGTCAGGCATAGGCTCATAGCAGCTCCTTCCTGAGTTAAATAGCACAGATACCAAAGTTGGCAGCTTGCCTTATGCACGTGGTTTGTTTTAGCAGGGGAGCAAGCAGTGTAATTGCTCAAATTCCAGGCCCTGACCTCAACTAACCTTAATTAATTAATTAGATATCGGCACAAGTCGTCAAGTGAGGTGAGGAGAGGAAAAAGGTTCTATTTTGAGGCTTGCTCTAGGACTTTGTTTGCCTTTGCCCGAGGAGGGGAGTGGGGAATGTGCTTTTTGCTGCTGTTAAAACAAGACCTGGTGTGGCTTAGGTGAGGGTGATGTGGGCAGCAGTGATGTACAACTTTTTACATCACCCATCATACAAGAGTCCACATGGCTTCTGCCAGCTTGGGGACGTGAATTTCCATGCAAGGGTTATCTGCAGACCATCTGAATTGATTTTTTAGAAACTAAACACACATCAAGGCAGAAGAACTGCTGCTGGAATGAGTGCCAGATACTATCTCACGCAGGTGTTCATGGTAGACTGTCCAGAAGAGGCTGGGTCCTTACAGGGCAGACTGAACCCCAGGTAAAGGACTATAAATCCCTCTAGGCTCTCCAGGCTGTGAGGAGAGAAAGGTCCATCCAGAGGGCAATTCAGGAGACAGCTTAACTGAACTCAGATCCCCTCTCTTGTTTACAGCAAGTCCCTGAGCTGCCCTCTGGGAGCAGCAGCCTCCGCAAAATTTTAGATGGGTGCCAAGAGGGAGGTGGAGCAGTTGCAGCAATTGCTGTCATACAGCTTGGGGTGGCTGTATCTCAGCAGGACACAAGCTTGTTTGTCTGCAGACTCTGATTTGGGATATAACAGCTTCCTTTGGGAAGGGAAGCACAGCTTTTCTGAATAGTTAATGGTTTTTCCTTAATTATTCAGTAATAGGTGCCCATTCTTTGTTATTGAGATCCCAGATAAAATGCCAACAGTACATTATGTTCCTGAGTCTCATTTTCAGGAGTAGTTTAAGGCCAAATTGTCAAGGTTATAAAAGAATCTTAAGATAGAGATAGCAGTTTTCAGGACCAGTAATTAAGCCGGGCATCCAATTCCCTAGGAGCACAACCTCTGTTGGCATTTTGTAGATGTATCTTTTGGCACCTAATGACCTTGGCATCTTTTTCAAGAACAGAGAATGGAGAGAGTTTGGATGACTTCCTATGGCTTAATTGCAGTGGAAGCTTTTGGTAAATAGGAAATGCAAAAAAGATCTTTTAAGATGCTTATTTTGTTAGATACTCTCTTATGATGCAGCAGAAAAGACAGGTCTTGTAAAAAGACTGAACTGACAGCCAAACTTGTTATTGTGAGGATGAAGAAATAAGTAATGCCACATTTTTCTTCTAGTTCATTTAAAATTTTATGTCTGAGACTATGGTACCAGCTTCATGTGACATCATTAGAATTAAAACAAGTTTACAGTATTCATTTCTTTAAAGTCTGAAACGCAACTAACAAGTGCTAAGTCTTTTAAGCGTAGTCTTCCCAGCTGTACAATGCTACTACTTGTTTTGGCAGATCCCCAGCATGGCCAGGAGTCCTCTCTGTACTTTCCATCCTCAAAAAGTTTTCTGGATCAGAGCTTTTGACAGAGAGTGTGGGAGTGTCATGTTCGAGGGCCCCAAAATGTTAGAAAGATGCTGAGCCGAAGTAAATCAGCGTTCCTGCACTGACCGTGGTAGTGCTTGTTTTGGTTAGTTTTGATCCTGATCCATCTAAGAAAAGATTAAATTTACATGAATGCTTTAAAGTTTTGAGGTGTTTTTTACATAAATAATCTGTTTTGTAATGAAATATTGCTTTGATTTATACATGTGCATCTTTATAGGCAAACTGATAACAGAAATTATAATAGCTTAACAGAGTGATTTAATAAATAACTAAAGTAATGGAATTTGTGATGCTTTGATTTCCTATAGACTGGCGCTTGAGCACCCCACTGCTGTAGTCCAGCCTGCTAGCTGCCTTGTGCAGGAGGAAATCCTATCCCCTCTCTGCCTTTTGGGTACAGGCAGGAAGTAAGGTAGCTTTCTGCATTCCCAGGTCCAGCATGGTGAGCTGGCTCAATCCCAGGAGCAGCATGGCCGTGTCAGCAGACATTGAAAGCTGAGTTAATTCTGCTGGTTGGCCGCAGCTTGGAGATCAATGTGTTTTATATTACCTATAATATAGGCTTGCCCTAAGGCTCAAGTCTTTAAATGTATTTAGGAACCTAAATATGCAGGTGATTTCCTGATAGACTTGCCCAGGGTTGCAGGTGAGGACTGTGACCAAGTGCTGTAACCCTTTCTAGTCCCCAGAAAGAGAGAGTGCATTTGTGGAAATGGCAAAGCGTGTTGGACTATGGTGGGATTCTGGGAAATGAAAAAGTGTTTCATTTGCAGAAAAGAGCAAGAATAATTCACATAGCCCTGACATGAAGATTATCTATCCCCTGCTGAGTGAGTGCTAACCATACCTCACTGCAAATTCTCATATTGTAAACTAGTTGCTGATCACTTACAAATAAACTAAAGAATACTAATTATTTACAGGAATTGTGTGTTAAATAACTGTGCACCACCAATATACTTGCTTAAATGGTAATCTGTTTGTGGATAATTTACAAAAAGGAAAAATGTCATGCTTTATTTATGGCAAATTATTCACTACTGTGAAGGGATTTGCTAGTGAAATGCTGATTCTTGCCAGATATTTACACAGCTGTGTCCAAACTTACTAAATAATTCAAGAAAGAGTCATGAGAATGTTGTATAGCATAGTTGGTGTTTGTGTGTAAAACACTGCTAATGATTGCTTAGTGGGAAAGTTTGGCTCAAGAAACTCAGCCAATGTTCTATACTGGTATTAGATTTTCCTAACACAAATTTCAGATCAGAACAGCACTGCCTTGCTAACTTTAAGTTTGATGTGGAAACCAGAGGAAAGCAAGTGGAATGGCAAAAATAATGGTTTGCTTGGCTTTTGCTTCAGAAGAGCCTTTCACAAACTTCAGCCTTTGAAATAGGTTTTTATGATGCCCAGATAAACAGCAGCAATTCCTGGTAGCTGAATTGCCCTCTGTGTTACTTGACAGCTGTCAGTCAATCACTGCGGAAATTTGCTTCTTTGTTATATACGTTTTATGGGAAAAAAGCCCCGAGACCATTCACACAACCTAAGTCAATTTCATCCCCGTAATGACAATAATGTAGCACTTCTAGAGGAAAAAACAGCTTAAGGAGAGTTTAACCTGCCTTTCCAGCCCAGTTTCTGCGGGGAATGGGGGGTTTCTAATCAGGGAATGTGATCTAATTTCCTCAATCTCTAGACTGGTAGTGGAAATAGTACAAAGAATAGAGAAGCGAATGCTTCATGTGGCTGGTTATTGCATTTGAATCTGAGCAGGACGCTTGCAAGATGTATGCCAATTGAGGCTGGCTTCTTAGTTTGAGCACTTCAACTTCTTGAAGACTAGCTTACTGTTAGTCTTGATTATGTTGCCTGGCTTTTGTCTCAGTTTTACTTCATACTCCTTTAAAGTTTGCTGAGGAGGCTTGCCTTGACTCTGCATTTATAATATACTTGCATGATTCAGTTAATAGCATCAGGATGTTCAGAATTAATACTACAGCATTTTTGTTATATATAGGATTTTTTGTCACTAGCTAAATCAGCAGCACTAAGGCAGTAACAGCAACATTGGTGATATCAAAGCCCTGTTCAGGTCTGTACTCATGTAGTCTTCAACTTTAGAGATCCCTGAATTTCAGCTTGCGTGAATTAGTGTATGGTAAAGCTAGATTTTTAAGGCTTTAGCTGCGTTGACCAAACTGAGACTCTCTGTATTGTAGTGAATGCAGAGCAATGCTGATTTTTCCCAGCTAAAGACTGAAAACCCAGTCCCAGTGCTTTGAAACAGCTTTTCTGACTTTTTACAAGACTCCAAGGGAAAAAGCCTATGATGAGAAGCCCAGCTTTGAAAATGTAGCAGGATTCCTTTTCTGTGGTAGCTAGGGAACAGGCTTGAAAGTCAAGTTTATCCATATATGTACATATATCTATGCACATTTTAAATGTGTATATGTGTATTTTGAAGCTTTTGAATATATATTTATATAATGACAAACATATATTCTCTGCATATAGGCTATGTATATATTTAAAAAAATCAATTCATGCTCTATCACTTAACAGTTCTTAAATGGAGAACCAAAGTTTTCTTCCTTGCATGAGACATAACCTCTATAGTGTGCCAAGCAAAACACCAGCATTTTTCTGCCAAGGTACTGGAGTTTCTGCTGGTTTAAGGAAGTTATATTTAACTGATTTCATAAGATGTTGTTTAATGAAAATGCTTACTTTCTTTCACACTGGTAATGTTTATTTTTGTCAAACCCTGGCTGGTTTGTTAAATATCACTAAATGATATTTACAAGTTTGCAATGCTCCCACGGACCAGGTGCAAAGATTTTTATGTATGCATCTATCTAAATATTACACATATATATATTCTTAATTGTACATAATCAAAAGAAGAGATTAATGACAAATTCCCACCTACCCATCACTGGGCATGTCACTGCACAGATGACATCTCATTTAATCTTCATACAATTTAATGCTCCGGCAAATGGGTCAAACGTTACAGCCCAAAAGACTGAATATCAAGTAGGTGTCGATGAAAGTTTCCCTCAGATTAAGTTTTACACACCTCTGTTGTGAACTCATCCCTTTATTTTACCAGAAACTTTATTTTAATTCCCATACAAACCCACAGCTACTGGTGTTTGAATTTCCTCCTCCTTGCAGTCCCAGCCATCTGGAAAAACCTATGTGTGTATCTCTAGTGCAATAACTCTCCATCTATTTTCAATTATGGGCCATAAATATCTTCTTCTTCTTGCCTGTAACCCTTCATTTCTCACCCCATCTGTAGGCACATTTGAAGTGCTGCTTTGGCCATTGGACAAGCTAATTGTGGATTGCACTAAAATTGTATTTTCAGCCAATTCCCTTTGTTGTCCTAGATTATAGAGAGCAAATAATTTCAATATGATTTTCCCCAAATTGCCAAGTAAAACTGTTTCTGAATTTTCTCATAAAACTGATGTAAGTTTTCTTGACTACAGGAGGACAACAATCAAACAGTAGTCTTAAAGTATTTTCAGGTGCCAAATAGAGTACACATAGCCATTAAGTACCTTAGCCTTTACTTCTTTAAAGAACAATATGGGTGTTACTAGCTGGCATGTTATCCTGGACTGCCCAGGATCATAATACATGTGTACAACTCCACCAGCATTTATTCTTAGCAAGGTTACAGTACATTATGGGATGTATATGGTGATCAGTGCCACCTTAGAATACCTTAGAGCACACCAATGACCAGTCTGTGAGGTCAGAGTCAAATATTTCTGCTTAATTCTAAGGCATTTTGGACAATCCAAAGAACAAGGTATCACATTCACCACATCAGAGAAAAATTCTTAATTCTTGCAAGGAAATGTAGTTGGTATATCAAATGCTGAAGATAAAGTTATGAGAGCAATTCTAATTCAAGCCATGTTCTTGAGCTCAGTCCACCTGAGCACAAAGACTATTTGATTGATAGAAAAAATGTGTGATCTGTGTGTCTCTAGGGTGCCATCTTTTCCCATTGTGCCTTTGAGCTCTCAGTTCTGACACAATTGAAAACAAGGGGTCAGGTTATTGCTCAAAACGGTATGATTTTATGCCACTTCCTAATGCTATTTCCTTGTAGGCCAGCTAAAAAAGATGGAAAAGTTTGACATGCTTTTATGTCCCTTGAAATGTGGTACTGAACACCATATTAGCATACACATATTTGCTCTCTTTCTTCTAATGTACAGCTAACATGTTCTAAAATTAGTCTGAAGCAGGTTTCCCATAGAGTAGGACTATGCTTATTTAAAAGATTTCTTGCCTTTATTTCTGACATAAAATAGCTGAGCTGTATTTTAGACTTAGTTATGAATAGATACAGCTTATTGATAGACAAATGATACCCCTGATGCTTTGCCTTCCTGTTATTTTGGCATTTTGCTTGTAATTGGTGATTTTGAAACTTGAAAATTAGCAAGGTGGAATTATCTGATACAAACAGAATACACTGAATTTTGTGATACCAAAGTGGAACAGAAATATGTCTACAACCATTTTTGTGTATTTTTTTTTTCCATAAACATTTCAGGTGGGTGTTTGTGTTTCAGAAACTGCAATTTATTCTGCATAGCTCGTTTCATCCAGAAGAAATGGACTACAAAGTGTTTTATAGACTGTAGTAATTTAACTTACAGTGGTAATATAGGCACAACATAGCAAACAGACCTTCTAACTGGCAGAGCAATTAATTCATGTTGAACATTAAGCACCTCAGTAGTCCCATGATGAAATCCACTTTGAGACTGCTGACAGGCCATTTTAATGTTAATCACATGCTTACAACCTTTGCCATATCAAGGACTTTATTTACCAACACTTGAAAAGTACGCAGCAAAAAGAAAAAGAAAATAGGGGAGATGGTAAGGGTTGCTCTTGTGGCATTATATGTTGAATCCCAATATTCTTGAGCTCATTCAGAATAGTCACATCCCAGCTGTTTACTTGTAGCTCCGCAAGCAAATGAAATAAAAATGCAGCCTACTGCCAACAAGCAGAAAGGGTAAGAGTCAGCCTTTGCCTTCATGGGAATGGGGTTGTCGCCAGTCAAGGGGAATGGAGGAAATTCCCTAAAATATCTTTTTATTTTACGTTGGTAGATGAGAAACTGTGCCTTCAATAAGTGATTGCTTAGTGATGGTGTTAAAACTGAAGCATGTGCTATTTAGTGCTTTGGTGAGTGAATGGAAATATGTTAAATCAGAATCAGATTTCACAGGATCACATGATGGAAAGATTTCAGGAAATGTGTGAGATTTCTGCACAGTCCGTTGCTGCTGAGAGATTTCTGAATCATTAAGAGATTTCAGTGCTGCAAACAGTTTGGGATCTGTTTTGCATCCTATTGAATGTCTAATGGGAGTTTGGTAGATTTTTCCTGTCTGGGACTTGGATGACAGATTGTCTTCAGTTTCAGAAAGAGAAATTCAGTGGTCTTGGCAGTTTCTTACTTGTTTCCTTTAAATATAAATATATGCATTTCTAAAGATATACAGATGAATCTATTGGGGAAAAAAAACCCCACAATATTTCTTCTCTTTCTATTATGAATACAAGTACAGTCTAAAAGAAGTATGACACAAAATGAAGGATGGAAAGATGTGTGCTGACTCTGTGCTGACAGCAGTAAAACTTTTGCAGAACACATTGAAACTTCTGTCACTAAAACTATTTTATTGCAGCTGGGAGTAACAAGAACTGTGAGAACTGATCATTAGGGACAATAAAAACAATAGTTTTTTCTCAAGATAGGTAAATCACATTTTGAGACGTAATTGATAAACTGATGCCACAGCCAGCTGTAAATAAACCATCCATCCCAAGGATGATATATATATTTTTTCTTCAGTCACAATCCTAAACCTCCATCAAAGATCTAATTTCCTCCCTTTAGCAGGGGAAAATACAAACCTTTATCAAATAGTAATCCTTTTAACAGAGATGCCAATTAAAGCTACTCTTTTCTTTATACTGTATAGGTTTTTACCATCTGTCTTGCAACTCTGTACTGTAAATAAGAAGGTAAATAAAAGGATTCTCCATTTATTATAGCTCTAACTGTAGGAAGCAAATTTCAAGCATTCCCTTGATGTCAACAAATGTCTCTCTTGGCACTCAGTGGAAACATGATTGTACGCTTGCACTTCTGCTTGTACTAATGAATATCAGCTTAGTGCTCAGGGTGCAGGGCTGAGAGCCAGAGCCTTGTAACCTATAATCCAGGGCTGGAGAGGCTTCTCTTTGCTGAGGGCAAACGTCCTTTGTAACACCTTTGGCAGACCAGACAGCAACACCTAACTGGAGAGGCAGCAGCTCTGAGAATGCACAACAAAAACTGTGGAAGTGGGGGCTGCAGATTGCAATGTTGCATGGAAGTGCACCATGGTGTTATTAACAGCACTTTGCGCTATTGATTAAAGCTTCCTTGGAATAAATCAGTAATTTCTCAAGAGCTACATAAACACCACACCTTCTTATTTGGAGATGCAATGTCTCTTCAGGGTATCAAAGCTGGAAATCTTTTATACATTTCTATGGAATTGTAAAGCAATGTCCTGGATCGTATTTCCAGGTAATATCTCCATCTTTCCTTCCTCTGCCATGCCTACGTAAATGGCTCTTCCGCTGCTCCAAAGGAGGAGCTATGACAACCAAGCCCATCCGAACTAATAGTATTTTCAAAATCAAAGCAGAGTCACTACTTCTCAAAGCTGCAGCATGTTTTCAGGATGGTACCATGAAAATAATGCAGTACTTTCTTAAGATGCTCAGGGCTTTTTTTCCTTAATGTGTAAGCCTATTTTAAGTATCCCATGACTTTTAGCTAGTCATTCATAAGTTTATTCCCATGTCCTGTGAGACTAACGTCCTCACAAGTTGGTTTTTGTTCTAGCAACGACCTGATCAGTTGGCCAAGAGGAATCTGTGTGCAGAAAAGCTGCAAGCCTCCAAATTTGCATGAACCATAAACTGTGATTAAAGATGTCATTGAGTGTTACTAAAACTGGGGTCCAGAGATTTGTTTTTCTTCCTCGCTACATTAATTCTGTTTCCCAGAAGTGCCCTTGTTATCTGGCAGTGGCAGAGAGTAGTTAGACAGTGGTGGTTTACGGTATGGTGTGGGAGTGAGTGTGATGGAAAGGACTTATGGGTGGCCCTTGCTTAGGTTGTGACATTAATACTGGGTTTGATAGATGTATCCTATGGATGCGCGGCAGTACGATGAATTCAGCAGCTTTTTTTGGCACAGTTTCTATGAAATTATTATAAATTTGCAGCCATAGGGGCAGGGAGGGCAGGTTGCATTTGATTGTGTGATTGGGCGGAAAACTAAACATAAAATAGCTCCTTCCAAGTAAGACAAAATACTTTTTTTACCAAAAATACCTAATTTTAACCATTTTTTTTCAGATCGAGGAGCACAGGAAATAAGTGTTGCACCCGGTATTAGCCTGAATGTTAGGGAAATAATACTTTTTCCTACCTGCATGTAATTAGAGCCCACATACATTTATTCAGGACTTAATTAATAATGTGCTTATCAGTGTTACAAATCTTAAAAAAATTACCTTTGTTTTGTGCTGATCTTTCCTGTTTTTCAGCTTTGTCTCTGCTGGTTTTATGTATTATTAACTCTGCTTCTGATACACCTTGTGTAGACCTAACCATCTGTTTCTACAAATTCTTTGTAAGTCAGCACCTTCTCCTCTGGGACTGGAGTGGCAGCGCTTTAATTCCCCTTTGCATTCAGGAAGTACACAAAAAAAGGCTTGCTGCCAAACTACTTCTGTCCTTTTAATAACTCCTTTAACTCTCTCATCTCCAGCTTGATAGCTTGTCTTTTATTGCAAAGTGAGCTTTCCTCTTAAAGATAATGATACCCTTTGGTTTCCAAGTACCTAGTAAATTGGTCCCAAGGTGTCTTACCGCTTTGACTAGTTGAAACATCCACCCTGTTCCTTATACAGCTTCTCTCTGGTAAAACTATCCTTAACAAGTTTGTGACAGTGATGGAGTTTCCACATTACGCTCGTGATCATGTCGTTATTGATTAATAATCTGCACATTTGCAACACTGAGACATGTTTCCCGCTATGTATACACACAGAACTCCAATCAACATGTATACCTAACACAGACAAAAGTTCTAGTAATGGAAAAGGCATTTCATGCCACGTAGAAATTACTGCTTGAACTATGCTAGATGTTCTTCAATATGAAATTCTAAGAAATGGGAGAAAAATAATATAAACTATTCAATGTAAGAGGCAAGGTATTGAAATAAATGAGTCCTATCTATCAGAGCATACTTGCTTTTCCACCCCAGAGAGCCCAAATCTTGCAATAAGCCTGAGGAACATTGTAAGTTTTTCAAACAAAACCAGTCTGAATCTGAATCAGATCCATATTCTGGGGTAACTGTGCTGCCTTGGAAGCCTGATGGTGTATAAGGATTAGTGTCATGTGATCCTAGGTGGCAGTAAATGTGAAGATGATCCTAAGCCACGATCCACGAATGTGTGTAACTAAAGATAATCAAAACTGTGCTATATTTGTCTTCAGTTCCTTTTCCCCTAATGCACTAATCATTCATGGAAAATATGAACCAGAATATCTCCATGAGAAAATATTGTAGAAAGTCTAAAAAGTGTGTCTTCCTATGGAAAATTTAAACCAACTCAGAAAATTTCCAAAAGAGCAGATATTACCTTCTCAGTGCTCTAACTTCCATACGGCACACATAGGTTTGAATTCTGTAAGAGTTCCGTAACAATCACTACTGGTGTCAATTCAGATAAATGTAAACAGAACGTGGAAATCCTCTGGCACAGGACCTGATCTGGTGAGGGATGCTGCTGTCATTTTGGCAAATTTCATATTAGTTGGCACTCAGTAATTAATTAGAATAATTTACTATGTAAAAAGGAAAGTGGCTTGCTTGTGAATGCTCGTGTAATGAATATGAATAATACCATATTGAGATTTTTTTCCATTTTCCTCACTCTCCCTTCCTGAATACTTTTTTTGGATTGATCTACTTGGCCTGTCATTCTTGTGGTTTTTGAAATAAAACAATCCTCCTTATGCTGACACTTAGTGTAATTTCTAAGGCCACTACTTTAATAACTCTGCCGGAGTGACTCCATCTGTGAACTGCATGAACCTATGTAAAATAATTCACTCCACATATAAAAACAAAGGGAGAGACATACAGGAAAATTGCAGATAACCTCAGGGCTTAGCAGAAGGTCTACTACAGTTAAATAAAAGGTTTTCTGAAGGTGACTTTGCAGATGTTCATTTCTTACTCTTGTCAACAGCAGACCATGATGACAAGGCAGGCAGAAGGTAGTAATGAGACAGTTTGATTGATCAGTGAATGTCAAATTAATTCAGCTGGAAGCCTGCCAGAGCAAAACACAGAACTGCATGGTGGAATAAATAGAAGAGTGGATTTGATACTTTGGCTAAAACAATGCCCTGAAACCATTCAAAAGACGGTTTGGGCATGGAAAGGTGAAAAAATGAATTCTGTAATGAATTATTTGTCATTCAAAACCAATTTGGTTTTACAACAGGAGATAAAAACTATACGCAAATCTTGGGAGCTTTGCTAAAAGGAGAAGCAATATATTAGAAAAATGTTAGTGGGATAGATGACAAATATTCGTTTATCTTCAGGCAATCTGAAAATTCGGCCTCTTAGATTAAATTCAAAGGAACCAGTCTGGAGAATTCAGTAACTTAAAACATGAAGAAAAAAAAGGAACCTCTTTTACTTTATTTTATATGTGCAAGCACGTATCATTTTATAGAGCTTCTTTAGAATCAATCTTGAGAAGATTGGTCTATTAAATATATTTATTTGGATTTGATTGCAATCATTTATGAAATGTTTATGGTCTGCTGTATACACAGAGGGGAAACCCTGGCCCGTTGAGTGAGTGGCAAAGCATCCCTGGCATCACTAAATGCTGAGTATTACTGCTACATGTATAAGAAAAAATTGTCCCTAGTGAAATCAGACTGTTATCTGATAATCAAATATAGTGGCTATTTTCAAACTTACTTAATTCAACCCATTTCACTCCTATTAGTGTGAAAAATAACTCACTCCTTAATACTTCTCCTTGAGAAAAAGTATCCACATAACTTATGCCTCCAAATAGCACGTTGCTACTATTGGGCAGCTTTGTTTCCAATGTGGCTGCATATCCAGAGAACCTTCTTGCTCCTGAATGTAGGCTTTCGGATGTAATGGGTTTAGGAGGAAGGGCAATAGTGGGGTTATGGAAAGATGAGGGCTAGAGGTGGGAAATCCTCCAACATGGCCATATCAACTGTATCATCCCATTCTGCTTTTCCCCAGAGCTCTTTTCTCTGGTTGCCCATGCCGTTTTTAGGTCTGTCTTTATTTAAACCCATCTTTCTTTAAAACCAAAAAGCTGGCACAGTAAATGTGAAGTCCACACTGCCAGCACATGAGTTATATCAGCTGCTGGCAGGCTGTAAATATAAAGCTACCTGTTGCTAAATGTTCTTCTTCATAAAATAAGTAGTATCATCCTATTTACACTGTAAAGGTACTTGCCTCAGCTTTGTGATGTGAACATGTGTCTTAAAGTGGGAATTTGCTACAGTTTCAAGAGGATCAGTGTTTATGCCACAATTGCAAGACATACTTTTGCCAGTGTAGAAAGATACCTAACTGGGCTTCATTATCAGCCCTTTATGCATCTGATGTTCTGCTGGAGGTAGAAGAATTTTTCCTTTGGCTATTCTGTGTTCCACTTGTGTTAATTTTCTCTGAAAATTTCTATAGTATGCTTTTAGCAAAAAAAAATATTCATAGAATGACTGTTTTTAAACCAAGGCATAGTTGCAAAGGCTGCTCCTGATGCTTGTTCATGTACTCATTCTGAAATCATGGAATGTTCTTTTATTGTTTGTAAGAAATTCTTGGTTTTAAAAATGCCCGCTGAAAGCAAAAGCAGCCCAGATGAGTAATTTCGCACAAGCATTAACAGAGTTGTAGGGCTGAAGATATATCTGTTGAAAACCAGGAAAGGCTGATGGCAAGGTTCCTTGTGCAGTCACAACTCCATCATCTTTGGTGTGTGTAATATAAATCAGGTTTTGTATCTAGAAGAGATAGTAGCAAACTCCTTGAGGTGAGATGCTCATGCTCGTGCCTGTTTGCTCCAGACGAGCTGGCCAAACCTGGAAGTTTGACATTGCAGAGGCTCAAACACCAAGGGCTTATTCTGCATGGTGCAGAGGAATAAGGGGGACAATATGCAGTAGTGGGACGCAGGTCCCGAGGCTTTTCCCCGCAAGCACTGCTCAACAAATCCACTGGTGCCAGCACACTTTTTCTATCACTGTAGGACTGCTGTGAGCATATCTGGGCCCCACACCACAGATTGGGAATGGATAAGGGTAAGACATGGGGATTTTGCCACCAACTTCAGTGGGAAATAGACTGAGGTATTGTCTTTTTATGCATTCGTATTCAGTGATTAATTTTTTAGGGAGCCAGGGACAGCCAGCTGCCGCTGAGCTATCTATTCCTAGACTCCAACTGTTCGATTACTTCCCAGCTGGAGAAGCCTTTGTCCCCACCTCATCTCTTTGGTCATTCACATTATCACTTGATGAATATCTCATGGCACGATGTTCTGTTTTACCCAGACATGCACCTCAGAGACCTCCCTGGAATTTCTGCCATCCCAACCCCAGGAATGTAATGCATCAATAAAAAGAAATAATGACTTGCTGTGACATGAAGTGAGACCTGAAATACCCTTGACATGGTGTGTTCAGTACATTGCAAACCTTCACACGGTACAGGGTTCAATGGCTTACTACAGTTCTATTGAACTTTACTTTTTTCATCTAAGTAGAAATCTGTCATATACAGAGGAACAATTAGTCAACCTGGTTGACAACAGGGTCTCTTGATCTGATCTATGTAATTATACAATGCCTATTAAGTTCTTAGCTCATTCTTTTTCTGCAGATATAAGTGTGTAAAAATACTGGTTTGAGCACTACCTGCCCTTGATGGAAACTCCTGTGTTTTTTTAATAGGGTTCAGCATACCCTGTTAGCACATGAAAATAACGTATGGATGAGAAACTTCAGTGCAAAACTTTCAGCACCTCGTTTGACTGCCCTGGGTTAGAAGCCTGAGCCTGATCTCTGATAAGCAGAACCACCTTCAGACGGTGCCAATTTCTTTCCACCTTATGGGAAGCTTATGAGTCATTTGGGTACCTGACCAAAGTGTTTAAGCTATGCATTCTCTACAAAGGGCCACAATTTTGAAGGGGTCTTTAAATCTGCACAGACTATCTTTCGCCTAAGAGCAGACATTTGCACAATGTTAAATCTTATGTGACTTCATTTTGGCACAGAAAGGTCTCTGTTTTTAGTGATGTGGATTCCTTACGTATACAGGGGAAAGCACAATCCTGCAGTGGCACTCTCAAGTATTTCCACAGAAAAGTGATCCCTCAGAGGTTCTATAGTTTAATTCTTAAGACAAGAAAGCCACTATTTGTCAAAGTAATCAATCAGCTGGTCTGAGTTTGCTCCTCCTGAAGTCTGTCACTGAATTCAGTGGGAAGGATCTCAGCCCTCCCTGAAATTCCACCTACTCTTTGTTCGTAGTGAGAACTAAATTTTCTCCACTGTGATATTTTTTAGCATTCAAATTAATTTTCAGTAATATCCTCCTCTTATAGTAATCATATGTGTTGAAAATTTTTGCTTGATTTTCATTTCCAGATGACATCCAGATAATGTCTATATGTTAACATTTAGATTTTCAGCTGATGTACTTTTCTCAGTGGTGCAGCACTTGAATGCATAGCCATTGCTCTGAACTTTTGAAGAGGTATCATAGGAGTAGAACGAACCTAAAAGTTGCTGTAAAAGCCTCTCTCATCTTTAAACAATTCACACAAAAAATCAAGCACAAAGAGTTTCACTTATTTAAGATTATTCAGAATGTTTGAATAGCATTCAAAAACAAAGCCACATACCTAAAACTTAGTCACATTTCTGTACGCCTGTGCTTGTGTTTCTGACATGATTTTTATTGATGTTAAAAGGAAATGGGTTTGATTTTTCCCAAGGGAAATACTAGCTTTAATGCGGTGAAAGGACAACCATCTTTTGCTGAGATTTCCATTGCTGTGACTCATTTACTTGTCATACTCTTCCAGTAATTAGCCTAGATAAGCTCTCTTTTTGCCACTTGGCATTCCCAGCGTGTCTGATGGGGAATGGGGAATCCTGGTGCTTTGTGTCTGCATCAACTGAAATGCAAAAGGTCCTGGGTCACTCCTGAACACAGACTTTGGCATTGTATCCCACTGTGCAATCAGCCCCTCACGCAGGGCTGCCTGCCTGCACTCTTCCCTCAACTCCCCACTCATTAGAGTCGTGTCAGAGCAATTGGGTTTAGTAGTGTTGTGCTTATGCCAGGGATGTGGCATCTCAGAAGGGTCACTTTTGGGAAGGGGGAATATTTAAAACCATATGGGAGGAAAATGCTACTTGGGAGATTTTGGATACTTCGAGTTTCTAAATTGGTACTTGGCTATGCGGAGAGATTAATGCAGCGAGGCTTTCCCCTTCTTCCCAAAATCCTTTGCTGCAACATTTTGCAGTACAATGCATTTTTTAAGTGGAGAGAGAGTGAAGAGGGAAAAGCATTAAAGATAAGGATTGTATTAAGTGAAGTGGACAACTTTGGAGTCAAGCAGCATGACAAGATTGAGATAGAAGGCAGAGACTGATTTTTGATGTGGGATAATTTAACTTAAGACCATGACTATCACTCACAATTTTACACATCATAATGAATGCAAGCATGCAGCAAGAACAGTTTGGGAGCATCTGATACATGAAAGCATGAATATGATATTAGGCACTTTTAATTGCTGGATTTTTGGTGTCTCAGGCTCTTTTTAAATAATTTCCATTGTTATTCTTTCTTAAGAAGCTCTAAGGCTGCTCCTTAGCTCTACAGAATGCATTGGGCGTTTGAATTGGACAATTGAATTGTTTCTATACTACTAAATGATTTATTTTGTACGCTGGCAGCTTTTGTTATGCGTCTTCCTAATTAAAGTACTTCAAGCACCCTTCTACGTACAGTGTATATTGGCCAAGATTCAAGATCTCAGCACAGAGAAGGGGTACCAGGCAGCCAGTTATGGGTCTCAAACTCACAAACCCCATCTGCTCCACCCTTGATTTCAATTACAGCATTGGAAGGGGCGGCTTCAAGTTGACCCCGGTTGTTCCGTGGCCTCAGAGACTCCCAGTTAGCTGGGAACTGACAAAATGGGAAATTCTACCCAGTATACATGTTGTGAGAGCTGAGTATTTCCCCAATTGAGGCTGTATTCTGTCCAGGTGATGCTCCGTAAGTGATTGGGATGAGTGGGAAGAAATCTCCCCAGACTTCCATGATCACAATGAAGTAATTCCAAATGGTTTGAATATTTAGTCACAGTACTGCAGAAGTTTCCTTGGAATATGTTTCTAAAGGACTTCTTTAATAAAAAGCAGAGAGAAAAAAAAAGGTGATAGCTTCAGTGAATTCAGATGGAGATCTTTGATGTGTTGGTATTCTTGGTAGATTTCTGTCAAAAGCATAAGTTCAGCTGTAGCTATTTTTGCCAAAGAAGTGTTTGAGCTGCAGTGTTGGGGAGGCCAATACCAGTCTTATAACTGGGGGAGAATGAATTCATATCTGCAAATATCATATGAACTTTAAAAAAGAATCTGTTGTCCTTGCTTAAGTGAAATCAAGTACCTGGTAGGACACCTTTTGTAGCTCATTTGTTGATACTTGAGACATTTCAACTCACTTGTGAAGGATTCTTGTGAAAAGAGGGGCTGTACTTGAGCAGCTCTGAAGGCAATGCTAGGGATTTGAAATTGTAAAATTGCTAAAAGAAGATCTTCCTGCTCGAAGAGTCAAGGGCAAACCTGGAGTTAAGGGGAATTGAGTCATGGGGTTTTTTATAAATTATACTCCCAAGCTTCTTAAGAAGAAAGTTTTATGGCTGTAAGGAAAAATAACTCCTTGAGCTTGATAACTACCGTGTCTGAGATAGCCGGTGAGTGCTTTTATTGTGAATGTGTTTCTGGTTTTATGCCTTGTGGGGAGATTCAAAACTTTGATTTAGTTTAACAAAATAAAATCATAGCAGGAGCACTTGCAGAAGGTGCAGGGAGGCTGCTGGGTACCTTTGTCAGTGGTGGTGGGTCTGCTGGAGATTGTGCCTGCACAGTTTGCTCAGCAAGCAGCTTTGTAGCAGTGAAACTTCCAAACATCTCTTTCTGATCTCCAGAAGGCTTCTCTTGGATGGGGCTCCCAAGTATCTCTTGGTACAATTCCCCAGCAGAAACATCTGGGGTTCTGACTGAGTTTATTCTCTCTAAATACTGACAGATTATCATTGCCAGGGACACCTTGCACCTGAGCTTGGGAAAAAGGCATGCAGCAAAATGTTCTTTTTCTCTCTTTTTTTCTTTTTTTTAATTCTTCAATGAAGTAAATGAAGGGTATTTACAGTAAAATAAATCACCAGGAGAAGATGCTTTCAGTGCCATAGTGACCAGTTCTTTACCATTAATATCCATAGGATGATACCCAGGACTAAAATACAAATGCCAATGAAAAAGATCATGATAAAGACAGCTTTTTTTTTCTTTCTCAAGTTGCAGAGTTATTGCTTTGCAAAAGCTGTTAGAAAGCTCCTGTAACTACACTCTCTTTTGGAGAAGGGTGTTATGTCTAAAAATGTTGTCACTTTTAGAACACTGTGAAAGTTGGGCAAGTTATTTTAATAAGGTAGGGCTGGAAGCTGTAGATAGAATCACAATGGAAGAGCAGCATTTTTCTTTATATGGTTAATGCAGTGTCTCTGGGAATTTTGTGGATGGTGAGATTAGTGTATTACTAAAGTGTTTAACAGCAAGAAATGCTACTTTGTTAACTCTCTAATACATTAATAATGTTAACTTTCCGGAGTTTCATAGCCCCTTTCTTTACAAGTTTGTTTCACCCATGCCACCTTCTCTGCAGTCAGCTCTAGCTACCTTGAGAGATGGAGAAATGGGAAGGCTTTCTTAGGACAGTGATTGATTGGGGTGAGACAGGGGCTTCTGCAGGAAATGATGGCCACTGCCAGGCTTGTGCCTCAGAAAATGCTGCTAAACCACAGTGCAGTTTTTATAAATGAAGAGACTTTCTGGTTCAGGAGAGATGTTGCATTATGCTGGAACAACCTGATAGTGGTTCTCAGAGGAAGGGTTAATAAGAGAGTCATTTTGGTAGCCAACATAAAATTCAGCTTGTATTGGTGGCTTTTTCACTTGGAAAGTGCTTTTATTCTGCAGGGGAAATTACAATAGGTGAAAGTGGAAATAAGGGAGATTTCTTACCCATTCTCCTCTGCCTGACCCTAAGCCTCACAATTTGTGGATTGTGGTATTTTCTCTCCTTTGCTCCATTAGCTGCCCCTGCCAACTCTGATAGCAGTGGATTAACTGCTCCTAGTTTAGGTTTTTTCACAGGCTTTGCTTTAAAGTTTCATCTCACACATGGAGTTTTCCATCCCAGATTCCTCTCATTTATTTATTTATGCATAAAGCTGCTTCTCAGCAAAAGCACAGACCTGGGTAGGAGGCACAGTGACATGTCTTGATGTTTCCACTGCCTGATGGCAGGATTGCTGGAGGGGTCAAGCCATCACAGCAGTTGCAACACACTTCACGCAGGGCCAGGAGACACAGGGGAGAGCTCTGCTCAGGCTTAGGTTTATTTGCAGTCTGTGATTTACAGCGTTACCATCCGAGTCTCCTGCTGTGTCATGTCTTGCTTGCCTGTCTGCTTGTAACTGAGACCCAATGAGCATCATGTACTCACACAACCTTGGTAATTATCCCAGCTACCTTGGTTCCTACCTCCCAAGCCAAGGCTGCCAATCTTTCCTGCTACTGACCAGCCAGAATTGCCATGTAAGTTCTCTTCACTGAAGTTTACCTATTCTGCCTGGCCAATTTGCTAACAGAGCTCGCTGCTTTTTCTGAGCCTTGACAGGCTGGAGGAAGGTTTTTCAGGGCTTGGCTAAACTCAGAGGCTTTGGAACAGCTGCCAGTAGTCCCTGAGAGTTGCTATCAGTGACTTCACCTCTTCTGTGAGACATTTCTACATATCCAAAATGGCGAGTTTTGTCACTGAAAGAAGATGGGTGAGCGCTCCTTCATCAACCCTTAAACATCCTTGTTCTGTTTCTTTCCCTTCTCACAAAACTGCACAAGCAGTGTGTGCCAAGGAAAATAATGAACCTGTATGTGTTTTACTGCTACTTTCTATCTGTGTACACTATGTCACATATATTGAAAGTAATGGGATTTATAACGCTATTATAGTTCTCATAGTTGGTCATATCTATGGCTGATATTCTTTGTCTCTGAGTTCCCTTGTCGTTTGCTGCACTCTGATTTGATTTTTCTGAATGTATCAATGTCTAGGAGGCAGTGTCCTGTCACAATTAAAGTTATTAGATGGCACTCTGCATAAAAAGAGGCTAAAGTGACTTGATAGTTATTTCCTTTATTTTTGTAGCTATAGACTGTAGCTATAGTGGAGCATCATCCATTGCTGGCAGGCAGGCCAGAGCACACCTTATTAGTGTTTAGTATGAGAAAACCCTGGCATGCAGCACCAAAGGTTAGTTATAGATGTATTTCATGATAGATCTAAAGTTCTCCTATTTTAACATTTGCTCTGAAGTAAAGCTACTGAACCATGGCTTTGTATTGCAGTACATTAAAATGCAATGGTGATTACCCTCATTATGAAAACATCTCATAGCTCTTGCAATACTTGCAATTCAAAAATGTATTAAGGGGGAGTACGCTGTGGACTCAATCCACATAAGTGAGGGGTGAAAGCTAGGAAAGCAAAAGTACATTTATGGACAGGAGAGGTGGTGAAGGGACAGTCTCCTGACTGAATCCTACTTCAATCTCTATCTCTGAGATAAGGTCGAATTCAGCATGAGGCTTCCTGTAGTCATCCCATGAAACAGCACTTGGTGAGTCCCAGCAGTCACCATTTGTCTTACATAGGTTTGGTGTAGGATTGACAAATTAAATGGGTTTTGTGTAGGCGCATGCTTACCTGGTGCTCCCTCACACAGAGTTTCTGCTTTTAGGAGGTTTGAGGTGACAAAGTGAAAGGTGTTTTAACTGGAAACAGAACTTATTAAAAGTTAGGTTTGTATCACCAGCCTCTCCATGTACACAGGGGAAAAAGTAGTTCTTGTGCGTAATACGTAACCCACAGGATTTGGTTTGAAGAGCTGCATTAGCCTGGAGACAAAAGAGGGAAGCCTTAATTAGAGATTAAACAAGCAGGGTTTCAACTACCCTGAACTTGGTAGGATGCAGAAGAGGCCTTGCAGGAGGAAAACTCCTTGATCTATTGAGTTTCCACAATTACCGCTGCCTAGAAAAGTAATTTTATTGATTAAGAGAAGAAAAATAGAATAGATCCCATCCATCCCAAGCAGTAGTAAGGTTTTCCACCTTGTGCTTCTTAGCAGGGGGCAGCAGTCTGATAAAGATCAACATCTGATCCTTACAATTCAGTGGGAAACTTTGCTGATGCATGTATCTCTTACAGTTTGTTGCTTGTTCGTAGCCTTCAGGAGGCATATGAGCAGAAAACCAGTCAGTTGGGTAATCGTTGTAATTAAAAGAGATGTAAACTTTCAAAGGAGCTGACACTTAGTCATTACACCAAACTGTCATGCTTGACTGAGCTAACGTTAATTCCAATATCCCATTATATCTGGCTGATATCAGTTTAAAAGATAGCTGCTGTGTTTCTTCAACAACTTGCGTCTGCACTCATAAAAGTATTGATTGTAGTGCACATTTGACAGATGTGAGATATATTTAAGACAAATTGTGCTGTAGATGGTTTTTTTACTTAAACTGCTCGATGCTGCATGGATTCCAGATATATCCTTCTGGATTTCACTGGTAAAGTCCCGTGGAATCTGCCTGAGAGGTGCAAGATTGAGGAAATGTCTTCTTTTGGGCTGTATTTTTAGTTTCTTATTATAGAGCTCTTTGATTTGGTACCTAGCTACAGACATGATGGAGAATGGGAGGAAAAGCAGTTTTTCAGGCAACTTCACCATTTTCTTTGAGCCTTTACTCCATGCTAAGTTAGAGACCTCAGCCAAAGTAAAGTCTAATTGTCTCCAGCAGGTTTTGGTGGAGGGGTTGAGCACTGAAGTTTTCTATTCTTTGGGAACTATCTACATATTCAGGAGTCACTTTATCTTGTCTTTCTTGCTGGCATCAAATTGATTTCTGACTAGTAAATTTTATTTTTAAGAACTTGATGGTTTTCATCGATACTAAAATCCCAGCTGGTAGAAGCTGCCATGGAGCTATGGAGAAGTTCTTCTTTGCAGGATATAAATTCCATGGAAGTGTTGAGTGGGGTGCTCACAGCAGACTTCTCTCTTAGAGGTGGTTAGAGCACATGAAGTTCCCTTCCTCAACCCTTAAATGATTTTTATTTTCTTTTTGCAAGTATCCACCTTTTGCTATCTTGGAAGTTGAAGTAAGCTTTTATTAGACAATACATTCTCCATTTCTGCATGCAGTTTTGAATCAGTCCATGTGCACACACTGAAGCATGAGGAAGATCATAGAATCATAGAATAGTTAAGGTTGGAAAGGACCTTAAGGTCATCCAGTTCCAACTCCCCTACCATGGGCAGGGACACCTCACACCAGACCATGTCACCCAAGGCTCTGTCCAACCTGGTCTTGAACACTGCCAGGGATGGAGCATTTACCACTTCTTTGTGCAACCTGTTCCAGTGCCTCACCACCCTTACAGTAAAGAACTTCTTCCTTATAGCTAACCTGAACTTGCCCTGTTTAAGTTTGAACTCATTACCCCTTGTCCTATCACTACAATCCCTGATGAAGATTCCTTCTCCGGCATCCTTGTAGGCCCACTTTGGCAACTGTCCTAGGATAAGAAAACATAGAAAAAGAATTTTTTTTTCCATTTAAAAAAATGTAAAATCCAGCAATTTGAGACCCCCAGTAAGCCTATTTACTTTTGTCTCTGTCTTTAAAATCATGTGTTATCTTATTGCATTGCAGGAAAAAAAATTGGGAGCAGACCCACCAACTTGCATGAGATGTGAATAGCAAAATGAAGTAGCAAAATAATTATTCATAGATTTATTTCTCTGTTTGTCAAAAAAACCCCAAGTTGTGACTCTGAGGGCTTTCACAGAGACAGGCGTGTTGGCATCATGAAAAAAAGAAAAGCCAAAGTTCAACTTTATCAAAAGATTCAGAAGCTGTCATCAGATCAATGTATGCCTTACAGTGTTGCTTGCAAAAATTGTTTCTGAGCTAATATGCTCAAGGACAAGATATAGTTTGATTTGGCTCTTCCAGGGGTTATTCCTTATTGCTTTGGAAAGCAGTATTTTAAAAATGGGTTGAGGGAGGGTGGTATGGGTTTTTATTTATAAAGCTTCATGAATCACAACGTCAATCAGGCGTGGGGACGGAGACTGTCTCGCTTTCTTTCGAATATAAATCTCAAAGCTTCTGGTTTATGCCTAATTGAGAATCGTTCTAATGAGTTTATGAAAATCAGTCTGCCCTCCAAAATATTTCAGGAGTTGTTTTTGTTTGGGTTAATGCTTTCTTCTGTTTGTTGGTTTCTACACTGTAGTATAGAGGGATTTTGGACCTTTTATTTTCCCCCTTTTTTTGTCAGCCTTTGCATTTAATTCATATGCAGATAGACCCTTAACACTGTGTAAATAGATTACCTAGCAAATCTTATCAAATCCTGGGTAGAAAGATGCTGGAGACAACCACCTAGTAACTCAGTGTTCCTGTACTGAGGCATTGCGGGGACCAGCAATTTACCTCTTCTCCCACTACCCCAAGCTGATTGACAGAGAAAATGCAAATGGTAAATAAATGTTCATGCTAGTTTACTTAAAGAGGTGCATGGGCTTTTGGCGTGCATCCCACAGGTTATTTAATAAGATTTGTGCACAAAGCTCCCACACAGTGCTTACCCCCTGATGGGCAAATATGCACGCTACATGCCTACTTTTAAATGCAGGAGCCTAAGAGCCTAATACCTATTCCTCTATTCAGTCAGCAGTGCCATTAGTGCTATGGAAGAAGGGGCTTTTACATTTTGAAAAGCCACAATCTCCTTCCCCACCCCTACCCTGGCAGCAGTAGTTCCAATGGATCATATATAAAGAATTACTGATGGAAAAGTACCTGCTTTAAAACTCCTCAGGAAAGTGCTTACAGAGATGCTTTTGCACAGGAGACCTTACCAAGACTGCTATAGAAACAGGCAACCACTAAAGGCCAGAGTTTTTTTTACTCTTGGTCTTGTTACTAAAATATGTAAAATGTAAGGATTCTGTGCTGTTCCATCCCCCTATTTAGAGGTGCTGGAGGGGACAAAAATCTTCTTGATTCAGTGAACTCTTGCTGCAGTTTTTTCAGCTGCCCAGCCAAGTGAAGTGCTACACAGTTCAATAGAGTAACCTGAGATGTCTTTAAAAAGAGTTTGCATCAACTTGAGGCATTACTGAATTCAGCCAGTGCAAAATGCTAAGATGAATTCCGGCAAGTAGGCACGTAGGCGTTAGTGAGTTTGTCCTATGATCCTCAAATATTTGCTATTGTACCTTCTTGAAGGTGTGTTTTATTTGTATTAAACATCCAAATGCCATAACTTTGTATATGGCTGCACTCAGAGAGTTGTGGTCAATGGCTCAGTGTCCAAGTGGAAGTCCATGACAAGTGGTGCTCCACAGGGGTTGGTATTGGGACCGGTGCTGTTCAGCTTAATCTAGTTCAAGATGTCCCTGCTCACTGCAGGGGGGTTGGACTAGATAACCTTTGAAGGTCCCTTCCAGCCCAAACTATTCTATGATTCTGTGAAGGGAAATTTGGTAAGAAGGCAAATTCAGGGTGCGCTGGGAGTTGACTTAACTCAGGAAGTTAGGTATTAAAAAAGTCAGGGTCCCCGCTGGCATGTGCTTAGCTCAAAAAGGGAAGAGATCCTGTGAATTTAAAGTGTTTACAGCATAGCCTTGTGGATGAAAGTAAACCAGGGACAGGATTTGAGCACACCTATAAATAGTTGTTGATAGTGGAAGAACTGTTTTCAGGGCAATGGCAAACATTTTCATCACAGAATAATTTGGGTTGGAAGGGATCTTAAAGCTCATCCAGTTCCAGCCCCCTGTCATGGGCAGGGGCACCTTCCACTAGAGTAGGTTGCTCCAAGCCCCTGTGTCCAACCTGGCCTTGAACACTGCCAGGGATGGGGCAGCCACAGCTTCTCTGGGCAC
>WYDI02028232.1:0-64501 GCA_009867235.2 Psittacus erithacus | reverse complement strand
CTGGACTGTTCTTATCTCAACCCGTGGGAGTTGCATTCTTTCGATTCTCCTCCCCATCCCTCCGGGAGTGGGGGGGATGGGGGGGTGGAGGACAGGTTGTGGGGGGCAAAACCGAGCAGGCTACATGCTTTTCTAATTTATGACTGAGCTTAAACCATGACACATCTCCACTGATTTTGTTGAGCAGCAGGTACTACAGATCCTAAATTGTGAGAACAGGGAAAAAAGAGTATCACATTGGTGTGCCTGTATTTTTGCAGTTACCAGTTCCCTCTTAGTCTGTGCTCTGCACATCCTCAGGGTTGTAGCAATTCTTGCTGATGGCTGATCTCAGTTCAGTAGTTTCATTTCTCTGCATCTCAAGTAGCAGCACAGTGATGGCATGTATAAACAAAGCATGTCAATTTGATTTGAGTATTTTGACATCTCCTCTAACATCTTTACAGCATAAGAACAACAATAATAAATCTACCATTATTTATGATTTCCACTCAAAAGCCTTGGCCAAGCTCAACTGGAGCAACTTCTTTTTACATAAAGGTAATGATTAGGTCTCTGCCTCGAAGGTGCAAGATGGCTATAGAAAATAATCACTGTAACTTCCAGGTTTACTCCTGTAGCCAGGAAGAGGTGACAGGATGCAGAGGGTGTTTTGGGGCTGGCTGTGCCCAGGTGCTGCGTGGGACAGCATGGTGGCCAAGGCCAGCATCAGGATGTGGGTGCTGGCGCCTGTGCTTGGACCTGTGCCCTGCAAGTGTGGGGTTTGCTGCTGAAAACACACCCGACCAGGCTGGGCTTTCAGCTCCAGCTATCTAGCCCTGTAGTTTACGCACCAAGCCCCACATTACACAAAGCACACTCATCCCATAACCCCATATTTATGCGGTCTTGCCACTCTTGAGCAAAGCTGTCGGCTGTGCGGTGAAGAATTTGATGCTAAACAATGAAGCAAAAAAAAAAAAAGGATAAGAGCCAGTGGCGAAGAGCTGCAAATCGCAGCAATCTGTGGTGCCTTTTGCTCGCCTGCCCCAGTTTTGGTTTACACTGCATGTGTGACTCAGCCAGGGAGAGTGAGCACCGGCAAGAATCGGAAAGAAATATGTTTGGAGGAGGAAACTGAAGGAAGAAAAGTGTTTTCTGGAGAGGGATAGAGCGGTATGTAGGGCTGCATGGTGGAAATCCAACATAAGCCTCGTGCAAGTCTAACTGCTATGATCCCCCAAGTCTAACTGCTGTGATCCCCCAAGTCTAACTGCTATGATCGCCCACAACTGTCTTCTCATTCCTTAAGTAATTGAGGCTTCAGTTCAGCAAAGCATTTAAGCTCAGGCTTCATTTTATACTGTCAGTAAGTGTTTTGCTGAATAAGGGCTTAAAGTATCAAGCTTGTTGCCTGAGATTTATCCCATGTAATTGTAGAAGTCTGCAGTGCAGAGATCTACACCAAAGCTAGTGACTCCAGGCTCTCCTTACTAATAGGGAGAAATAAGCATTTCTGAGGTTCTGTTCATTAGGCCTACCCTACCTTTGAGAAATACCATTCAGTAGAAATGTTTGCAAGCAGATCTTAAAATAGCTAGATCAGATGTAAATATCTGCAAACCAGGTACCTACATTCATATACCTGAACCACAACAACCTCCGATGACAGGTAAGGAGAAAAAACTATACCGACTGGAAGGTATCAGGCGAATGTAAACTGAATTGTCATAGAGAAATGAAACTGAAAATCATTTTCTTTGTGGGAAAGTTCAATTTTTAATTGTTTTTGGGACAAACAGATGAAGAATAGACTATTGTGATTCCCTTGCTGAAGGCATTATTTCCTTCATATTTCCTTTGTCTGAAATCCTACTCTGCCTCCATCGGTTACTGAGGGTTCCTGCTCAGCAGCCTATCCTTTAGAAAGCTGAAGCTAGGTCAGATTAATCTCTTTCTGTGTCAGACATATTTTTGGAGGAGGAATCCCAAACATTCAAGATATTTCTGCAGTGTTATTCGACTCAGAATTCATGTTTCTGTGAATGTTGAAGACCCTTGCTCTCTCTGCATAGGCAACTGGAATGTAAACTTCTGGGAATTACTGCAAGTATGGGAATGCCTGGAATCCCTCTGGGGAATATCTGCAAAACCCTTAGACATTTTTATCTCTGAAAGCACATATTTTTGTTTGCTTGAGTAGCAGTGGGAGAGGATGACCGATTAGTGTGCTGGACAGTAAAGCATCACACTATTTCTCTGTTTGCCTGCCACAGACTGCCTCTGGGAGAGGCTGGTTTCTGGACAAACACCACTGAACAGAAAAGCAGCAGCAGTTCTCAGTGCGCTGTGGTAGGAGGGTCAGGGAACATGTGGTAACTGCAAAAATGGCAGCAGCAACTGCAGTTGTTGGAAGTAGAACACAGAAGCAAATGCACTTTTGTTAAACTGAAGAAGTTGGTGCTTAATGTGGTCCTACACCTACAGCAGGAGTCCAGGATGCCCATTCAAACACTGAACAGTGGCAGTGAGTTAGGAGTAAAATCGCTTGACATTTCTTTCTATGAACAATGGAGACAGACAGCTCCAGAAAGCCATTCATCCTATCCCAAGGAAAAGATTTAAAATTTAAGGATTGAGTCACTTGGAGGTTGCAGCCTCTTTTGAACTGCAAAAAAAGTCACGAGATCCTTAACCAAGGTGGATAGTCCAGTCCTTAAATGTTACCAATATAAATAATGTGCTTCTTAGCACTAGAAAAGTCTTTTTCTCTGCACTTTGACATCTACTGAAATGGGGACCATGCTGAAATTGCTGCTTCAATATGCTGCCACAGGGCAGCTGAAAATCTGGGCTCTGTGAAACCTGCAGAAGGAAAATTCATGTGCAGCACCACAACACGTCTTTCTGTTTTGATGTTTAAAGCTTTCCAATTGTAACACACATCAGAGCTTCTCCTGCAAGCAGTAACCTGGCAGCTGCATGGGGACCGAATCTGGTAAAGAGTTTATTTTACTTGGGGACAGATTCTGTCTGGGTGTTTTGTGGGACTTAAAGAAGAGGAAATGATTCACTGACAAAGGGGGGAACAGATGCCTTGACTCACAGTTTCCTGATCTAACCACTAGACAATTCCTCTAGCAATTCCTTAGTGCATCAAAAGGATGGATATTTTCCTAATTCCTTAAACATCATGAAATGGTTGTCCTGGATTATACATCCAGGCTTACCATACTGCCTATTGTGGGCAGATGTCTAGGTTTTATTCCACAAGTCTGTAGGAAAAGTACCAAAATAAGTGCGCTTGCCCAACAATCTCGTTGACACTATTGGAACCGAAGTGCCAAGTCTGCTGCATTGCTTTTCTCACATTACAGGGCTGGGGGCTTTGGGGTTGATACACTCAAGTCTCACTTAGTTCATAAATTCCAAACATAACAGAGCACTTGTTTGTGCCAAAATCTGAAAGATTCTGGATGATAGCTAGGAAGCACAGGAATATTTGGTCTGCATGAAAGCAAATTTTAGACTTTGGTGTTCAATTGAATCATTCTGGAGTTTCATTTGCCTTACAGTAAATAGAATTTCTTTACATCTGTGGCCATTACACGTTGTTTCTAGATCATACACGCATAATTAAAAGACTGTTTTATGAGGGATGGATGCCAAAAAACCTTACAATTACATTTAAGATGTCAGCTGTACTTGACAATCTTAAACAAAACTCCACTGCTACCAGATTGTCTCATATATACAGTTTCTTTTGTAGATGATTTCTCCTAAAGAGAAAATAGCCTATTTTCAAAACCAGCTCGCTGATGTTGACAAATGAGTAGACTTACTCCACAGGGTCCTCTTGCAGGAGCTTTCAGTTCATGTGTTAGGCAATGTTTTCTCGCGCTTGCCTTTCTGGCCGATTTCAGTTTTAGGACTGTGCCATCTGCTGTTGAAATTGCAAATTTCCCTGAGTCTGAGCAGTTCGCAACCACCAGCTCCGACAGTTAGGCTGCTCGTGACCGTGATTTGTTCCCATGCAAGGGGCAGATGCAGGGTGACTCTGTCAGCCATCCCCATCGGAGTCTTCAACCTTCCCAGGATCATTTACTCCACTGTTTTGTTTTGAAGGGCTGTGATTTGGCACGCACATGTGAGAACCTTCCTTTGTCCCTGTTGCTCAGAAGTAATTTCATCAGGGGTGGTATGTCACACGTAGGAAGTAGGCCCATATTCTGCAATGTTAAATTTTCACAGACAATTGAACCTCCTGAATTGCTCTTCAGTTCTGTGAGCAGCGAAGCTGCACAGACAGCTAAGGAATGGGCAGTTTCAGCTTCCCAGCATATTTGCTAACTCTAGGTATCATTTCAACTGCTGAGGGAGGCTGTAGCTTCAGGTAAATTGAGCAGGAAGGGAAGAGGCACATTGAAGGCCAGCCCCACAGAAAGAGGAGCAAAGGGCACCACAGTTTCTCAAGGGCAGAGAGGAGCATCCCTCAGCAATGCGGGGATACCGGGTCTCAAAAAAGTGGTTTAAAACCAAAACACTTCTTAGGATATCCCATGGCTTCATCTGTCACTGCCTCTGCCTGATCCTCATTATGGGGCTACTGCCATCCCTGGGATTCAAGAAATTTGCTTGCTTGCAGAAGGTGTTTTCCCACCTTCTTCAAAATATGGCCCACTGGATTTCATTAGCCCTGCTTGCTTTTGTCTGGAAGCTCTCTTGGTGTATGAATTAGTAACACAGTTATTCCAGTGACATTTCTAATCACACAGATGGAGTTTCTTTGTCTCACACAGTGGTTCTGTGCATTCACACAGGACCATACATTGAATGCATCATATGCCCGGTCCCTAAGGTACATGCAGTACTCTCTGCTGGTGGCTTCACATAGCACAGAGTTCCTCTCCCAGCAGTCCAGTGCAGACCACCTTGCTAGTACCAACAAGCTGTTTCTTGATCTGGAAGCAGCAGAGGAACATCACCATAGTACTGCAAATAACCTAACTGGTCCTGTGGAGAGGCAGAGTGAATTAGGATATATATCGCAGAATCACAGATGGTTTGGGTTGGAAGGGACCTTAAAGATCATCTAGTTCCAATCCCTCTGCCATGGGCAGGGACACTTTCCCTGATCAGGGAAATCACAGCAAATGTATTTTCAATTTCAGAATTTCAACAAGGGGCAGTCACTGCAAAACAGACATGCTGTACTTCATACCTGTCTATGGCAGGTCAGGAAATCAGGTGGCTGCTATACAGATCAGCTCTCTAGGGAGACAAAGCCGTATTTCAGGAGACAAAACTGACCTGGAACTTTTTAATCACACTCCTGGTTCCTGATATAATTTACATCCAACTGCCTTGCATTGCTAGCATGTTTATCTACTGACACTAAAAGGAAAGGAAAGATCTTATGTTTTAGACACAGAATTATGTTAGCAATTAGTTAATGGGACTTTATTACTGTGAGTTCTAGGACCTGCATCTTTGTCATCTAGTCTGTATAATGAGGAAGAGGCATACGCTTAGGCAGCAAACGGAGAAAGGCCAGCATACCATTCAAGAAACTGTTTAAACAAACTGATTAGAAATAAGAGACATATGCATTCAATCCCATTCTGCTTCAGGATTTAAGACTTGTTTTTCTCTCTACAGCATGAAAAATGCCCAGCTCAATAAGTATTGTTAATATTTGCAGTTGGCACAACACCACAACAACACTGGCCTCAATGCTTTAGGTGCCCATCTTAACATCAACAGCTCCTGCACTGAGACATCATCTCACTGGCCGCACTTTAGCCCATGGCTCGTGGGAGCCTGCCCTGATGCCTCTCACAGGCACAGGAAATTCCAAAGTTAAAACTGAGTTCACTGGGAAAGCAGAGGGTGGTGTTGCCTGGAAAACTTGTTGCCTCTTGTAGCCCATGGGCTGGTGGAATCTGGGGAACACTGATCTGAGGAGACAAGCAGATGAAGCATCTGAAAGCAAAGCCGTTAACTCCTGTGCCAAGATGGCTCAGAAAGTTACCCAGCAGAGCTGGGAGGTGAACATAGCCACCAAGGGGCACCTAAACCAGACAGTTATGTTTTCCAGTTAAGAAGTAAACTGAAAATTATCAAGAACATAAAAAAAACCCCGTTTAGCAGAGTGAAAATATGTCTGATATTGCTGTCCCCCCTCCGCTTCATTTAATCATCTTAGAACTTGCCTGTAACAGCAAATGATTCATTTTCAGAGAGAAACACGATGAAGTGTCAGCAAACACTCTTGACATAATGATGGCCTGCACTTCCTTTCAGTGTCTGAGCTTTTCCCACAGGACATGCCATCTACTCCAATCCTTTTTCAACGGGAGCTGCCCTCCCCATGCTGCCCATAACCTGAGGCTAATTAGGGGAGAGCTGTTATGTGATGCTGAAAACCTTCTGTTTCCCTGACTTCAGGAGGGTTCAGAGGGGGCCTCAGATCAGCAATAGGACTACAAACGAAACAGGAGGGCTGAAAGCAGGAGGCAGAATTGGCTGTGACTTTTTGACCACAAGGACTTCAGCAAGAGCAAGCTGTGATGGGAAGCAAGCTCCTCCTAAGAGAGGCCTCTGGGCCTAGCCGTCGCTGCAATCTCTCTGTGGTGGGTGAACTGGGGCACTGAGCCGCCTGCTCCTCTCCTGCCTGTCCCGAGGTCACTGTGGCTCTGCCCGGCAGCAGCACACCTCAGGCAAAAATCTTGCCCTGCCCTGCTGTGGCTGCCTACCATTTCCAGACTGTACTTCCTCCTCCTGAGACACTTTGCTGCCCACATTCCCAACCCAGTGAATAAAAATTATTCCCAAGCTAGGGAATTAAAAATAGGACTGCCTCTGATCCATGCTGGGTAAACAGATTTCGTTTTCCTGTTTTGCATGCATCGAACTGCATGTTTTGCATGGTATCTACAGACCACAGTAAGCTGCAGGCAGCACAGTTATTGACAGCTGGGAAAAGAGGCACCTCATCTCTGGAGATGCCTTATACAGGGAATTTAAACTGAAGACCCTAAATTTAATAAAATGTGATGTGAAAGGAAGCTGGGGTGTAGGGAGCAGCTAAAGGACTTGAACTTGGCTTAAACATGCACTCCTACAGAGGCTTTGAAAATTACAAGAGACTCCGTTCTGAAAAACACCTGCAAATCACAGCCCTCGCTTCTGAAATGCTGCATTATTTGGGAAGAAATGTGGAAGAACAAGTAACCCTCTGCATGGGAGTCACCAATAGCACCCCTTCAACAAAATGCTGTACGGGGCGACTGGCAGGGTGCTGTGAGAACGGGACGCTGGGATGGCTTTGAATGCTACATTACGTCATGTTTTAAGAGAGACAACACCATAAATGAAATTGCAGGTCTAACTTACAATATAGTTGCCATGGCAATTATAAAATAGGAAACCACTGCCGTCATTGCTTGCATTGTCATATGCCTTTAGGTGAAATCGTGGCTCTTTGAGTTATAGAAGGAGACAAGAAATATTGGACTTATCCTAAGAGGCTGTATTTTTGTTGGCCAGGGTGAGCAGAAGAGCAGCAACTCCAGCAAATCCTGTGGGTTGCTCTGTCTCTGTCTGGATCCTTGGGGCACAACTCAGGAACACAAGCCTGGGATCTGGACAAAACAGCAGTTTGAAAACTGCTTTGTCATTAATAGAAATTTCTTCTGCAAAGCTAGATTTGGAAGCTTCTTCATGGTGACTCCAGGCCTCCAAACTGGCTGCCTACAGATCTGAGTCTTCAATTGAACAAACCTGTTTATCTACCCACAGTATACGGGCAATGCCCAAGGAGGATGATCTCCTTCACATATAGGGAGACCTGGAATTACAGGAACAGAAAGTGAAGCAATAAATCATCTACAACCAGGTTACATATGGGAGGCAGATGCCCCACAAGCCTCAGGTCTGACTCCCGATGCTAAGATGACTTACCCCAGCAATTCTGGCTGTCCCTTGGGAGCATAAGCTTTAGTGATGGGCCAGCTCTGGGAACTCCTCATGGTCTTTTAAAGCCAGACTCATAATTTCTCTGCCTCCAATGTGAAAACACTGAACACAAATCAGGTCTGAGCAGCTTGTGTACTGTGGGTAGAAGAAATAAGCTTATACCTGCAGAGCACCATGTAGATACAGCCTCCATATAATAGAGCTCCTAGAGAGCTCTAGTAGAAATAGAGCTACTTTTATTCACAGGTGGTATGCCAGGAATATAAGAAATCAAATGCATTTATTACTTACCACTTCATTACAGGAAGCAGTACTGCAAACAGTGCAGAAACAAAATTTAATCCACTGACCACACCTGCTGCAAAGATGTGATGGGTCAAACCACCTGAAAGCAACACTAATGCATCAGGCTTTTGTCTGCTGATGTCATACTGACCAAGGCTAGCAGCCTGTGCAACAACCACAAATCTCTTCAGTATCCTCAAAAGGATCTATCTGTAAGTGCTCCAGATTCCCTGTTAGTCACAAAAAAGATTAAACTTCTTCCCAACACTGTGATGAGATTACTCTGTGCTGACAAGGCAGACTAAGTGCTGTAGAAACATTATTTCTCCTTTTCAGAGGAAGGAACTAAGTACAGAGCAGTCACCTTCTGGCAACCAACAAGTCCTGTCATTTACTCTAGTAATTACTCATAGTAATCCAAGAAATGTTTTTGAATTGAAATCAGTAAACTGGTTAGGAAACAGGACAAACATAAGCAGGATGCTCTGCTGGAGCCCCTAATGTGTTGGTACATAAAAGAGAGTTAAAATGATCCCACAATGCATATGCTAGGACCAAGTAATTAGGTTAAAGAGACTGAATATCACCTCTCTATGTGACCACACAGAAAAAAGATGTCAAGTGGGTGTGCAAAAGAAAAGCCTCCAAAAATAGCTTGAGACCTGGTGGAAATGCTTTTTGGTGAGCATTGTAAAGAGATTCAATATATTTTGTTTATCAGAAGGGAGTTTAAGAGGTAATGTGCTTGTGACATTGAAGCACTTTCTCAGGAAGAACACAGCTGCTATGAGAAGGATATCTCTGTCAGAGAAAATCACCAAAATCAGTGATGGGAAACTGAAAAGAGATAACATTAATTTAGCAACAAGATGTGTTTCATTCACGTGGAGGATGAGTAAACATGAGAAGAAACCATGAAGTATGTGATGGATGCTGTACATTTTTCAGACCTTCACGTCTCCGGATCAAAGTGAAAGATTGTCTTCAGACACAGAGTTGTGTAAGCATACAAAGGGAAAACTCTGTGGCCTTTGAAACCTAGATAGCATGAGAATATGACATTGTCTGAACACTGTAGCATAAGCCACACTTATGGATACTTATGCATTTTTGACAGTAAAGCCTTCCTGAGAGTAATGATCGCTTTCCTCCAGTGTGTCAGCTGCATCTCTCTGAGTGTTGTTTTTGATAGTAATAAACAGTGTGTCATCACTAATCTAGTCTGTGTTCACTGTGTCATGTGCCAGTCTGGAACAAAGCAAGAACAGACACTTATGTTGATTTTAGGAGACTTCCTTGTAGTCATCATTATCTTCAAAAACTGCACACATGCTGCCAATCTCTGATGAAGAGACCTAGGAAGTTTTTAAAGCAAGAGCTTGAACTGCCTGTCAAAAGAAATAGAGAATCACCAGCTGGTTTCCCAGACAAATGGATGGATCAGAGACACAAGCTGAACAACACTGAGAGCAAATATGCGTGTAAGGAACATAGTAACAGTCCTGTCTTCTGCTGCTAGACAAATCCATTTTTTTAATTGTATTAAATATTTATAATAGTGTGTTGTAGTTGCACTCAGCTTTTTTGTAGAGGGGAAGGGAATAAACACTCTTGCCAGATTTCCAGATCTCCACTGCTGGTGGGATGTGCTGCTGTATATTCATGCAGCTCTGCACAGGGGAGGTAGATGCTAAGGGTGCAAGAGTGACCGGGGGCACTTAACAGCTTCTTTCTGAATTGTTTGTCAGGGATGCAAAACTCTTCTCCTTCACGAAAGCCAACTATGCATATTTTTATGTCTGCTTCTGCTTTGCTCTCAAGGCCTTTGATTTTATCTTTAAATCAGTAGTGTTTACAGTTCTCAAGATGATCGTGTTCTGCTAAACAAGTTCCTTTGTCCCATGCTGTTGCTGACAAATCTGCTAGTGAAACAACTTTATTATTCAGTAACTTCAGTTTTGCCTCCAACTTTTTCACTGTACCCTTTGAACTGGCATTGTTGCATTAATGCCTGCTATGGCTTTGTCTACCATGCATGTCATTGCTACAGCCAATTAAAAGCAGTTGCAGCCGTGCTTAGCGCTGGCTTCCTCCTTGCTTTTGAAGCAGTTTTCTTTGACTGGTCTTAATTAACACATAAGCTGGGAAAATGCCTTCTTTCCTCCTTTCAAGATGTTTTTGTTTCTTTGTTTTGATTTCACATCTTTGGCTGAATAGATGTTTCCAGTATGTTCTTTATGAAAATGAAAGGGAAATTGAAGCTTGCACAACTTTTTATTAGTGAAAGAAACTCAGACCACGGTTCTTATTTGACTGCATTACCATTGCGTGCTTATTTGACTCCATTTCTTCTCCCTATTCAGAAAAGCCAAGTAACATGATTAAAGTCCTTTTCCAACTCAAAGACTTTGACAGCAAACAAAGATGGATCACTTACCAGCCAAATGAATCATGTACAGGAAACCGAGGCAAGTGTTAAACATACTTACTAGGGGAATCAGTTAAGAATGGTATGCTGAAGATCTGCAGTTCATTAACACCAGTTCCATGTACTGAAACAAGAGATTGAAAAGCTATTAGATAATTAGTAAAAATCTATAAAGCTGCATTCCTCAAACCAGCCACAGATGCCGAAAGGAAACGCCGGACTGCCAGGCCAGACGTCAACTTGTCAAGGAATTAATCATCTTGTTTCATGGCAACTACCTGGCCACGTGGGCAGCCATGTAAAGAGCTGAATAGCCTGAACAGATGGAACACTCCTCTCTCATTACTGGTTACTGTCATGCTTTGCCAGGCATGCAGCTATCATGCTTCTCAGTTTCCTCAACGACAGGCAAAGCAACATTGGAAGTTTATCAGCTTCACGTGTGTTCACAGAAAGTAACTAGTGCATGAGAGCTTCAGACAGGAGGAAAAATGGGAAAAGTCTGTGAATTATACAAATATGTTATGAATACATCTCCTGTACATCAGCAGATGAACCTTGGCATTTGGAGCAAATGTCCCTTCAAGCCTATAAGTAACTAAGCCACAGGTTGCAAGATCATCTCAACCTGTAAATTAGCTTCATTGCAGCTGAGCAAGAGGGCCGCAGCCAGAAGCAGGGCCTCGTATCAGGACTCGGTGCCTGGGGAACATGTCCTGGCTCTACATTTCATTACCCATGAATGCCTGAAATTGAGACCTGTGCTTTGATCTGTGCCCCATCGAACATCCTTTCGCCTGCATCTGCATAGTGCTCACTAGAAACATCTCCAACAGAGAACTCAGAAACCAGCTAAAGAAAGAAGAGCTGTTCTATGTTGCTTAAACCAATGCAAAACCCTATTGTTTTCTGTGTACTTACCCAAAATTTCCATAGTCTCAGAGACGGGAGGACACAGCCTTGTAATGTTAAGAGCAGGGTCTGTTCTGAACAACGTGGTAAGCACCAATTTTGCCTAGCAGGGATGACACCTCATTCTCTCCCCTTACTTGAAGCTGTCTGAGCAGCTGATAGAAACATCTGCCTTGTTTCAGCTACAGTATTCTGAACCTCAGTTAAGGGAAGATGATTAAGGAGTATTAAATACTGCCAAGAGGTCTTCTCGCTGCCCCTCAAACATGCTTTTGCTGAGGCAGTTTAAAAGCTTCCTTTTTACATCTCTGACTTGTTTGAAATCACTGTTTTTTCTATCACGTCTGTTGCTACTGATTAAACATGAGCAGTGTTGGCGTAAGGTACTTCTCTTAGCTTCCATGGGTGAATCCTTAAGTATACTGCTAATACATCAGGTCAAGAACTTATAATTTCTGTGAAATGCTATTGAAACAATTATTTTGTTGCCTACTTGCTTTTTCAGAAAACTTCTATTTTTCACAATTCAATACAAAAATAAAAGTTTATGTTTTAATTTCAGATAGAAAACTCTGGGTTTTGCTTCTACCATGAAAACAACCCAAAATGAGATTTTTGCCTCTCTTTTAAAAATCGTGAACTGTTTTTGTCAAAATTGAACTGTTTTCATGAAACATTTAAGCATTAATAAGACCGGATCTTGATCTATAACAAATAGATGGTTCCGATTCCTGGTTATTGGACTTTCTTCCTGAATCCAAATGGAGAACAACTCCCATCAGACATCTGCAGTAAGTTTGTGTCACACATAAATAGAAAAATATCTTCTCAAGTTTGCAGCAAAGTTTCAGGCTTTCCCTATAATGTCATCCTGATAATCTGTGCTATTTCATACAGCAGCGCTGTAAGGGGTATGTAAGGGGTATGCTGTTAAATAAGCATGAATTAATACTAGAAAAAGGTCTAATACGGTGATGCTTTTCTTCAAAAATAAATGCCATTACAGGCCAGCCTCAGTAACTGCCCTTATTTTGTGAAGGAAAATAAAAAGAAATAGAAAGGAATGGTGCGAAGCAGTGATCTCATAGTCAATTAAGCAATACTGACTCCTGAAATGTCTTTCAGCTTATGTTTCCCCAGGAAAAAGAAAAGCAAACTAATTTTGATGAGCTGAAAGTAGTGATATTTATTTATGATCCAAGGTATAGATTGCTTGCTTTTAGCTCAGAGATGTATCTGCATTTTGTGAGCTGAAAAATCAAGACAGGGAAAAAACAACTATCAAACTGTCATAAAACTAATCACATAACTGCCATTTTTTAACTTCAGAGGAAGCCCACCATCTCTGATATTTGCTCATAACTACCCAGGTACCAGCTCAGGGCTCCAGATAGGTACAAGCCAGACATATTCTCATAAGGAATCGGTATCAGAGCTAGGCACAGAAACACTGAAAATCCTGAGGTTTCAGAGCACAGGATTAATCAGTGCTGAACTTCAGAAGATAGGCAGGATGAGATAGACAGAAAACAGATAATTTGTGGGATCCATGTTTAAATGGAAGCTTACCATCCCAACAACAGCATTCAAAGTACCACCGTGCCCCCATGGCTCTCTCCTGATTATTAAAGACTTCTCACTCCCTTCACAAAACCTTCTTTTCCCCATAAAGCCAATCAGCACATCATTTTATTAACAATCCTCCTATATTTTGTCTGGAAATTTCTCAAGTACTATGACACCTTATTATGCTTTCAAAACCTAGATTTGTTCAGGATGAATTGGAGTTAGGCCCAGGAATGATTAATCTTTCATCCCTGAAGAGGTGGTAATCCAGTGGAAGGATGGATAACAAGCCTTCCTCATTGCTGTCTCTGGCAAGGGCGTGCTTGGCTTTGAGCTCCAGTGTCTGAATCCGTGCTTGGGAGAAGAGTGATCCCCATTAGGTGTGAAATAAAGCCAAGACAGATAAAGGCCATTTCCTTACCAACCCCTTCTTTGCACTGGGTTTACTACAAACATGTAGGCTTATACTTTTTGCGCATAGTTTTATCCATTTTATGCTGTTGTGTTTAAAAAAGCTTTACTTACTATCATTGTAGTAATGCCCTGCTTGCATCCGCGTTTGTGCCAGGTGTGAGCCATGACCACACTGAGAGACACTTCTGCAAGAGGGGCTCCTTCCTTCCTTTCACTGCTATTCACTGCTTATTTCTCAGAGGATGCCCCTCCAGGCTGGCCAAGATGAAACACAACTTGTCATTTTACAAGAAGCTCTGTGACTCTGAAAAACGCTTCGTGAAAGCATCACCTGCACTTATTCATCAGGTGGGTGGAGAAATTTTCCATCCAGCAAAGCCGAGAGGTCTGTGGTTTGAGGCACTCTGCCTAGCGTTCTGCTAGTGGTGACGAAGGGTGATTTCTCCAAGGATCAGCGCTTGATGTGAACGCATCACACACTGCATTACATCGGCAGTTCCTGTAATCATCACAAAGATGCTGCTTGATGATGGCACTTTTGTAACGGCGCCTGAGATGTGCATTCCCAAAACCTCTTCTGTCTAGACTGGTGAATTTTGCGAAAACGCATCACTCGTGATCACCCCTGTGCATCCCGACCCTCGGGACCTGCTCTCAAATGAACGCTGATGCCTGAGGCTCCGCTGCTTTGAACCGCATCGCCTTCGCGATTTCTTCTCAGCGTTCACTCGTCCATAACAGAGATTCATCCCGAGCGCTTGCCCCCTCCTCCATTCCCCCCGGGCTCCGTCCCCCCCTCCCACACCGCGCAACCGCCCTCACTGCCAAACCCTTCGCGTCGAGACTCCCGTGAGCTCAGCTGTGTCCGTGCCCCCGGTACCTCTCCTTCCGCCGCCGCCCGCCGCGACCAGCGCAGCTCCGGCGCCAACTTTCCTTGCGCGGCGGAGCGGAGCGCAGCATCCAGCCCCCTCCCCAGCCCGGGGAGGGGCGGCCCGGGGTCGGCCATGCTGGGCCCGGCGGTGCGGTTGGCGCTGGGCGCGGGGGAGCTGGGGCTGCCGGCCCGGCTGCCGGCCCTGCTCTGGCCCGCGGTACTGCTGGGAGCGGCGGCGGCCGCGCTCATCGTTCTGCGGGGGCTGCGACGGGGCCGGGCCGCGACGGGACCCCGCCGCCTCCGCCGGGACAACGGGGGGGCGCGGGGGCAGGAGGATGAGGACGGGAATGGCCCCAGCCGGGCGGCCGGGGCGCTACTGGCGCGGCAGCCGGAGGAACAAAGGCGCACGGCGCAGGTAAGGGCGGCGGGGGAGCTGCCGGCCCGGAGGTGTCCCTGGGACGAGCATCCTTCCCTCTCTCCTCCCCAGCATCTTCGCCTGCCTGCCCTGCCCTCAACAGCACTGCCGGGCAACCAGGGGTGTGCCCCCTGCTCCCAGGGGCTACAACCATCCCATCCCATCCCGTCTACACGTTCGGGCAGCTGGTCCTGCCTAAAGATGCAGAGTCCCATACCTCTTTGGGTGGTTTAGGGGTTAGGGGGCTCAGCTTTCGTCTCCGAACCCTGTGGTTACATCAGGGTTATAGTATAAGGCAGCAGGTTGCTGGAGCACCTGGCCTGGGATTGCTGGAATTGGCTTTTCTGCCACCACTTTGTCTAGCACAGTAACTCCATATAGGCTTGATCCTCTGTGGACAATTAAGGAAACTCTTGTTTGTGTCCATCGTGTTAAGGAGAATGAGAGTATAGTATCTTTGCTGTGGTGTTAACACAATGTGCTAATAATGTGTATTTACTCTGAATCAAAGCTTTGTTATTATTGCATTGATGTGATCTAGTAGCTGTGAGCCAATGATCATGGCCACCTTGTTGAATCTATGTTGTGAGTTTGGTGTGATGCACACCAATGGAGTTTCCATATGACATTGTCATAACTGTGGCACTTTGACTTTCTCTAAGCTATCTGTAGTGGCAAATCTCAGCGTACAAAACAATTTCACCAAGGTATTGCAATATGGAAACAGGAGAACACACTGAATATAAGTATGTGCTTAACATTAATACATCAAGCATTTCTGAACAACGTTATCTGTTACTAGTATCTCCCAGGTCTCACTTCTGAGAAAGACATACAAAATGGATTTCTAGGTGGGTTATAAAATAAGCGGGTTTGTTCTTCATGAGCACAAATATATCAGGCTGACACTAGCTTTCAGGGATTTATTATTTTGTCATGGAAGTTTTAACTTTTAGTTGAATTATAGTTATATTTTAATAAGGTATTCCATTTTAGGGTATTTTGTCTTTCATCAGTAAGAGCAGAATCTTGGCCTGACAGCATAGGTATCTCTGAATTAGTAAAAATATTAAATCAAACAGTAATCCAAACAGAACCGCCCATGCCAAGGGATGAGGGATTTCAGTAACAATCCTATTATATCTTTATAATCATCAATACTAGATGACTTGACTTGGCTGCATGAGTTAAAGTCTTGCTGAGCCACTAGTCACTGGGGGCAGTGCAGGATAGAACAGTGTGGACACCCCACCCCGGCTGCTGTCAGAGACAGGCCTGGTGCTGTAACAGTGCATGGGTTATTAGTTCAAGCTGAAGACATTGATCTGAACAGATATTTTCTGGTCAGAGATGCTGTAACTCACAGACCTGAATAACAGAAACTAAAAAAAAGGAGGAAGAGAAAAACTGAAGGGATAAATTTATTTACAGATGTCCACAGCTTCTATCATTAATGTTGCTTTTCATGGCACTGATTCCTATTCTTTAGGGGCCGCATTTACACAGTGTAGCATCATCCTGTATACGAGACCCACAAATTATTCTGTAAGTGCAGAAGAGGCAAAATAATGGTCCTAAGGAGGCAGAGAATGAGAAGACAATGATCAAGAAAAATAACTGAAAAGATCCTAAAGAAAGGTAACCTGGGGAAAACATCTTAGATGCTGAAATGAAAAAATCAGGCTTGTCTTCCCGTGGCAGTACCCTGCCCCTTCTCTTTTCTATTTGCCTCTTTTGTTTTCTTTTCCCTACCCCCCTTCACTGCTCCTTGTCATTTCCCATCATGTTATCTCTGTCTTTGGAACATCATATCCTTGAGGCAAAAACTTTATCTCCTTAACGTAAGTGTAAAATGATGCATGGTACTTTGGCACTTAGCTGATGCAAGGATTCCAGAACAGCAGAACACCTTTAATATGCCAAAATTTGCATATGAAAATCTCTACCAAGGCATCATCAGGGATATTACTAGTAACAGTCTGACATCCACAGACACAGCCAATGCTGTAAGCTGGGCTGCGCAGGTATTATGAGATGGGAGCCCCTCTTTGCTGTCTCCTGTGGTATGAAGCCAAAAGATGAATCGCCTCCAGTGCTCAGGTGTGTTGATACATCCCAGCAGCCAAACATCTGCATATCCTGGAGTGATGGATAAGTCAAGATCTTAATTAAAAGAAACTAGGCAGTTAATTATTTCTTCAGTTTGGGAATGCATGTTTGCCGGTGATTCCCAGCTGCTGCCCCATGGGTGGGCTGTGAGTCTCCTGGGAATCTGCTCTTACAGGGCTGCAGTTCCTCTGATCTAGGACTGATCTTTCTTTTGCCTGCCCCTGTTCCCCTTAGCTGTGTGCAGCCAGTGCCTGCTCAGGGTGCATTCACTGCACGGTGCACCTGAACTCAGCTCTCAGAGCTCCTTCCCAGGCTGAAGGTCCTGGTCACAGCCCAGCCCTGCCAGCCACCTCCATCCAATCCTGCCCAGGTCCAAGTCACTAAATGCAGCAGTACACAACTATGTCAGTCTCTCCCAGTGCAAATGCTGCCAGCAGGCAGCTTTCAAGCTTTTAATCTCACTACATGTTAACTTAATGCACATCTGCATATAGCAGACTAACAGGATGTTACTCATCTCAGAGCAGGCTGTAAGACCCAGTAAGAGTTGCTTTCACAGCCCATGTCAAAGAAGTCTGTTGAACAATCTTTGTTTAAATGGATGCACACAATAATACAAGCACATTTTGAATGTGATCCTATGTGCATCACACATAACAAGTTACATTCTGCCTGTTGTCACACACACACAAAATCTCTAGAAATGATGCTGGAGGGTGTTTAGTCTTTTTCAGGATAATCTTTTCCCTAATAAAGAGTCTTCTAGGAAATTGCTAACAAGATTTGCTGGAAGCCAACAGATGCGAGCAAGACTGCTGTTGAGTTTTGGGGTTTATGTTTATTCAAAGTTTTTGGGTTGCTCTGGAATTTGGTCAGTTCCAAACAAGCTTTTCGCACAAATGTTGGGATATCACCTTCCTTAGGCAACTTGTAAAAATATGTGTTATCTGCTGCATCCAAAAAGAAAGGTTTCTGCTTTTCAGAAATGTCTTTATAAACTGGAGATAACTTTCTGCCACTTGCAGGGATTGCTTAACAGGACCAGAACTATGCAAACATATGCAGACAGACCTTTTTTCCTTCCCTTTCATGTTGCACAGTATTCTTCATGCCAGTGCAACACAATTGCACAATTACTTTCATATAGTTCTCTTGGATGAGAATTGATTTTGTAAGTATCCTGAAAGGTGTTGGAGTTGGGTAATTGCCTCCTCTAAAATGGAGCCTTGATCTCTTGTTGCAATGCTGCTCTAATTAATTAGAATACCAAAATCCCAGGAAACTGATTTCTTCATCCCTCCTTGCAAGAGCGGTTTTAATCCACTCACCCTGTGAATTCTCTTCTGCCTTTCCCCAGATGTCTCATGAGATGATAAGAGGAGCTGAGCTGAGGCAGGTACCCATCAGCTCCCTGTATTTATGGCTGTCGTACATGGCCTCTTGTGTATCCTGGGCAGGCTGCCCAGTGGGAGGATGTGTAACGGAGGTAGCAGCATCTTATGGCTGCTTATCTAATTTTCTCTTTGGATATGAATGGCTACAACTGCAGTTCTGGCCCCTGCTTCTTGCCACCAGCCTGTATTTGTTACCTGTTAGTGCTCAGGGGCTTCCTGCAGGCAATTTCATCCCTGGGAATATGTGCAGAGGAACAGGTTTTCTGTGCTGATGGCACAGATCCTTTTCCGTAAAGTTCTCTGAGCATGCATTTGATGGGAGCACCTCCTCTTTTTTTCCTCCAGCAGGGGCCTTAAACAAAGGGAAAAATTTCATGTATTTCCAGTGCGTGTTTCCCATATAACGTCTATTCATTATGAGTGTTTCTCATGTAATTTTCTATTTGAACAAACTCTTCTTTCCAACTGGGAATACATTTGTCTGAAGTGATTTTGTCAGGGAACTTTGTATTAATGTATATAATATATATATATGAAACATATAATATACATATAATAGCTATTAATAAGATTATTAATATTTACAATATTGACCACAAACCAAGATCCTGATCTATTTTCTCTCCCCTTTGAAGGCACATATGTGTAGTGTTGTAAGCAAGTCTGGCCCAAAGATGTTCCTTTATGTTCTTCTGCCATGCATGAAGAGCCTCTCAGTTTCCTTTGCTAACAAACCCAGTATGTTTTTGTGGGTTCCCATTGTCACCTTAGCAGAAATTGCCATTGTGTTATCCTTTCTTCAGCTATTAGGACTGAATGACTAATTTTCATAGAATCACAGAATGGTTTGGGTTGGAAGGAACCTTAAAGCTCATCCAGTTCTAACCCCCCTGCCATGGGCAGGGACACCTTCTACTAGACCAGGTTGCTCAAAGCCCTGTCCAACCTGGCAGGGGCAGCCACAGCTTCTCTTGGCAACCTGTGCCAGTGCCTCACTACCCTCACAGGAAATATTTTTTTTCCTAAAATCTAACCTAAATCTGCCTGCTTTCAGCTTAAAACTGTTTCCCCTTTTCCTGTCACTGCATGCCCTTGTAAAAAGTCCCTCTCCAGACTTTTTTTGAAGCTGTGGCTTCCTGTGTCTCTGGTGGGCTCTTGCTCTGCCTAAACCCCATCCCATCTCCTCTGACAAATGCAGGCTTGTCCTTTCCCATTGACCTGGATCGCATTGGTTTAGGAAATAAATCTCTCAGGCTGATAAGTCCTTCATCAGCACAGGACCATGTGGCAAAGCCAGACTGGCCAGGATGTTTGCTTCCATTTATGAAAATCTGATTCAGAATTAATGCAATTCAGTGCTGCTTTATTTCCCAATACTTTTGTCATGCAGATTGCTCATTGTCTGCTGGTGGAGCAATACAAGCTGTTGGCTGGCTGCAGCAGTGCTCTGGTTTGCTTACCCTGTAGCTGAGCCTTTGTGTCTGTGTGCAGGGGAGAAAGCCCATTTTCAGAGAGCAAACAGCAGACTGCAAGTGGTATTGCAAATATCCAAGTCATCCCTAGAGCAGGGAGCGAAGACCAGTTCTTCCAGAGGATGCTGAGAGAGGGGAAGACCTCCTGCTCAGTTTTCAGCTTGTGGAAGGTCTACTGAGAAAGCTGAAGTGTTGTCTTGTTCAGTAGCAACATAGCATGTTTCAGGGAGGTTATTTAGTACCCTGCTTAAAGGTTCTTTTTTTCTTGTTCTTTTCTTTTTCCTCCCCCCTTTCTGTTTTTTAATTTAGTGCATGTTGGTGTTTGGTGTTGCTTTTCCTGTATCAGTGTAGCCTTTTGTCCTAAGCCCACCATTAATCTTGTGGTGTAACATAAAAGGAAAAAAAAATAGTTTTTGCACTGGAAATGAGCACTAGGAAACAATTTAATTGAAGTATTTCTTAAATCTGGAAATGGTTTTGTGTTCACAGACCCCCTGCCAGAATGGGGTAGTTTTGCTTCCTTTCATTTCCAGTGTCCAAGCCACTTAATTCGAGTTTTCTGAAAGTGGTAGCTGAAAACAATTTTCTGAATCTTTATTCATGTTCTTGAACAAATTCCCTGATTTCCAATGTGTGAAGCATGTAATAGCTCCCTTGGGTTTCATACACTGAGTTTATTTTATCCTAGTATCCCTCTACTGGGGAAAGCTTTGCATGCCTTCTTAAGGAAGGCAATTTTAAGCGCATTCCCCGTGTGGGACAAGGGGCAGTTAGTGAACCTGAAGCTAATGTTGGCATTATTTTTAATTAATCCTGTAAGCAGTTGGTGGCACTGAGATTTGAGAGCAGGCTTCCTGATCTGATAGACACTTACAGAGGTGTTCGGTTTTGTAAAAATGTCTAGTCTTATGCAGCTATTGAAATGCATAAAGGTAAGTGTCTAGAGGTACAGTTTCATGGCTTTGAATACAGGGCTTATATGTTCTTGATTAAACCCAGTATTTTTTAATATTTGAAGACCTGTCACTTTTCTTTCTGTGTGACTTTATGTAGAACTGCATTAACAGCGTAAAATAAATTAAATGCTAGCTCAAGAGAATAAAGGTTTCAGAGCAATCATTAGAAATATAACCTCAGGTTACACAGAAAGGGAAAAAAAGGCAGGGTGTGGGGGGGAAATCCTGTTCCACTGGGTCATGAGCAAATGGCCATGAACTAAAAATAATCTCCCTATTGTTCCACAGAATGTGAGTAGAAATTAATATGCTAAGTCCAAATCCACTAAAAGTCCTGATGCTGTTTCTCTGTATGTATCTAATGTATTTGGAATTGCATTGATGATTTTATACAGTCACTTAATGTGCTGGGTCTAGATGTGTTCTCCCTGTACGAACTTACATTTTTCATTAAGAAAAATCTACCCTGACAAAAATTAATTTCTCTTTAATGCGTCTGTTTGATTAAGTGCAACAAAAATCATGAAAATTCCCTTTCCCTTTTCAGAATGGCCACAAGGCATGGTAAAGAGGCATGACTAATCCTGCATCCTAAGGGCTTTGAAAGGGAAGAATGGGGTAGGATGGAGTTCCCCAGCCATACAGCCAGCTTACTGCCTGAAAAAGGGTCGGATAAAGGGAGGATTTAATGCAAAAGGTCAGGCTAGAATAATACCTTTCCACTGAAAGGAAGCTGAAACGTAAAAATACTTCGTGATGAAAGGAAAGGAGTTGCTGCTATTACTGAAGGATGGTGGAGAAGCAACAGATATTTCAGGTTTGAAAGAAGAGCATCACCAGAGTGGTGGGCTATTTGGTAATCATCAGTCAGTGGTGGTTTGGTATTTTTCTTGCATTCAGCTGCTCATTAGGAAGGATGCAACAAGGTTCAGGAGTCCCAGGCGGGTACTTAGGGCTGAATATCCAGTCAGTCATCGTGAAGACTCCTGGGATATAGTAAATGACTGTCAACACTCTATTTTTATCCTCTTAGTCAGTGATGGAGAGAGAGGGGGATGTTTGCCTAGCAGATAAAATATCATTTAAGTAGCGAATGTTGCTTGTCTGGTAAAAGCATACAGCAATCAGACTAGCAAAGCATTAAAGTGCTGCAATTTTTCCAGCTTCTTCTTTGCTGTCATTTATATGGAGAGAAGGTCCAGAAACGTGATCTTGCCCCACTGAGACAAGTCTGTCAGAGCCAATAGAGTTTGCATCTTCCCTAATTCTCTGCTGCACTCAACATTTTCCCTCTGGAGCTCTCCCTGCCTCTGTGAAGGCTCTGTATAGCCCCCGGCTGTGCACACTTATGGCAGCGTGGGGGAGGAAGGCAGTTGCATGTCCTTAATCTTGACACCTCGTCTCTGTGTAGTCTCTCATGCCTGCAGAAGCATTTTGACGTAAAGAGTGGCTAACAGGAGATCAGATGCCTCTTATCCTCTGTGTGCCTGAAAGAAGGGAAAAACACATCCTTCTCTTTGCTTCATAAGTTGGCGCTGCTGTTTCTGTTGCTAATGATAGTCTTGCTGAAGGTGCCTTAATTTGGAAGGTCTATTTGCAAAGAATGGTAAAAGAAAATGGTGAAGATTTCATTATGGAAACAGGGAAATCACCAGGGTTTGTTGAGATTGAAAGGAATATCGTGCTTACATGTGTGGCTTCCCCCAGTCATCCCTTCTTGTACTCATCCCATAAAATTCAGTTTTCCCGAAGTCCTGTGTCATATATTGAAAAGTTACCACCTCAACATTTTACATTGCATAGGAATTGCTGTTCACTGAAACATGATCTATTTGTATTTTCACACATTTAAGTGGACAGAAGCATATTCCGAAAAAGAATAGTGTAAGGTCAAGATCTGCCATATCTAAGTGGTTCAAATTTTCACCAAAATTCCCCTGGGTTTGTATTTTACGTCTCCTGTCCTGTGTGAGAGACTGCTTCCCTCCCTGCTGCAGGTAGAGTGGTATTTTTCCCTTGAGCAGAGCAGGATATGGAAAACTGTCTGTTTTGTGGTGGATTGTGTGGAGTGCCTCTAGTAAATGAACCTGAGAATCTCAGAAGAGAAATGATTGCCTGTGGAAAAAACCAAAGATGGCCTTGCTAACTATTGGAAAGTATTGCTGGATTTTAACACAAGTTATTATTTTGATAGTGAATGTTCAGAAGAACATAACTGTAACCAATTATGTTATTTACAGTTGACAGCTAAGGGATATGAAAGAGATGAAAACTTGGTTTATGCTTCTAATTTGAAGATGGTGGTATTACTGGTGTAATCAGGCAGGAATTTCAGCTCCTGCTACTGTGATATTTTACTAGAAAACCCAGAATCGGTGTTTTCTGTGTATTCACAGTGGTATGTTGCAAAGTCTGCAATTTTGGATCTTCCCCTCTAAGTAGTTGTGGTGCATCAGTTGAACACCATCCTGCTAAGTCCATGCTACACCCTTGTCCACCATGAGCTTGTAACTGGTCTCGGTTCCCAAGCAAGCGCTTGCAGGGACGAAGCATTTGCCAGCATACAGGTGCCTGTTGTGCTGTCTTTAAGACAGACTTCAGATCCTTCTGAGACTAGTGAAAAAATAGCTTCAAAATCTCCACAATACCAATGAACTAAGCATTAACAGGCTAAAGGACTGCAGCCCCATTGGGTTTGCTGGGGAGGCATGGCCAGTCACCTACAGGATTTTATTTGCTGGTAACTAATCATCACAAACATCAGCAGAGATTATTTTTTTGGTGTCAAAGGAATAACTGGTTCATCTCTTGGAAGAAGCTGTTTCAAGCCCTGATGATGTTGCAGGGTGCCTTTGGGATAACACATAAAAATGTATTGCTTTGTGGAAAAGTTTCCTTATGTCCCGTGTGGCTGTTTGAGAGCTGTAATCTCACTTGTCAAAAGGTGGCTCTGAGCCTTTGCCTCTCACATTTGGGTCTCCTAAAGGGATGTGGCCATTCAGTGAGATATTAAAAGAAAAAGAATCAGGTTCTACCTTTCCTGATTTACTGCACAGTGTTTGTGGAGTGTGCTGATCTCTATCTCTCTTTTCATTAATTGCACATGTTATTTTTCAGCCCTGCAATGGCATCTGTGACAGTGTGGAGTGGGTACCGCTCCTCTGCAGCTGAATCAGAGCAGATTTTGCCTTCTAGAGTGTGAGTGGCTAAACTATGCCACAGCATCTTGAGGGCAGAGATGACGTGTGAGGGTGGGGAGGAGGAGCAGATGGTGGAAAGCATCAGCAGTCTTCCCTTCCCCAAAAGGACTGAGGGCACCTGAAGCCCCTTCATCACAAACCTGTGAGGGGGTGCCTCCTGATGCTGAGGGACAGCTCTGGGCTGCAGCCAGGGGTTTTGCTCCCTGCAGAGCTGTCTTCACCTACCAGGCATTGGAGCTCCCTGTCTCCCCTGGCAAAGGTGGAGCATGGATCCATGACAGCCTTGGTCAGGCTCACTGCTGCAACCTTTGGGTGCAGCTTGGCAGTGCAATAGGTTTAATGGAACTGAAGAAAACCTGAGCAGCCTTGAACAGGGGTTGCAATGCACAAGGAGGGCAACCCAGGCAAGGGAGAGGAGTGCCATACATTCAGCAAGATGCTCCTGTGTGTGTCACGCAGAAGGAGGCACCTGTATAAGAGGAAGATCTGCTTTCTTCTGGACGCTGCTGCTTGTGTAGCATGCAGTGGCTCTTGCTGGCACAGCCCTTGCTGTCTCAGCTGCAGATTTACACCCTCCCACCCCTGCAGCTGGATGTTGGTCACTGCCACCGAATTCTTAGACAGCCAAGATATTAATCAAACTGTAATGTGAAAAGCCCTTAAACTTTCATGGTTTACTTCACAGAATCTAGATAGGATGCAAGCTGTTCTTTTATTTGGTTAGATTTGGGCCACAAATTCTAGCCCAGATTTGAACTGGAAGTTATTTAGCTGTGTCTTTCAGCTTATCATACATATCGTGTGAAGGTACTGTAATAATTGTATTTGTATGTATATTTACACATATACACACGTGCACATATATAGTCTGTAATGCATTTTTTACTGTCCATCTTGTAGGTTCCAGTGAATGGCGAAATTACAACATCAGTCAACATCAAAGAGAAAAAGCTCATCAAGGTACCAGCAAGAGTTTTGGAGTTTATACATTGTCTTTCAAGACTATTTCCTATTTGGTAGTCCTTTGTAAAGATAATTTGTTGTTCCTGTTGTTGTGGCACTTAAGAATAGGAGACCAAGTAACTGTCTGGTACAGTCACACTGTGGTGCTTGTCACTGCCACCACAAGTTGGACAGTCTTGTGCTCCATGCGTGAGCTGAGATCTCCTGTATTTCAGTTCCAACTCTGACAGGGACGTTTCCTTGGGTCTGGGCAAGGGTTTTATCTTGGGCATTGAGCACTTGTACTGTCATGGAGGAAAGTGTCTATGCTTTACAGGTACTTCCAAGTGAGGAGCAGCCCCCCACCCTGGGCACGGAAGTGTGTTCCTTATAGGGGTATTCTGCCATGGAAAAATCAATAACCACTGTGTTAAAGCTAGAATATTCAAAATTGAAGGCTTAAGGTTAGCTCTATTGCTTCATCAAGACATATGGAAATCGACTCAGCCACTGCTATGCCCTTTCAGATTAGTGTAAACTACAGATACGTTCATTTAAAAAAGGCTGTTCATGGGGGCTTTTTTGGTTAAGCATAGGCAGGGTCTTAACACTTGATTTCAGCATTGCTGGTTGTAAAGGGGGTAAATAATTTTAAGGTTTCCTCCTTTATAGGATGAAAATTAATTTTCAGGAATGATGAATGCAAATCTTGTTATAGAACAGGTACCTGAATTAAAATCTGAGCTTTCTAAACTAGCAGATAAGACAAATTTTGTAGGTCAAAAGCTGCAGCATTAATTTGTTTGGAGTTTGCAATAAAATCTGCTCAGGAAGACTTTTGCACCTCCTGAAAGATTCCAGTGACAACTGCTCTCCCTCTGAGTACCACTGTGTGATCTCTGTTTCAAAACTCTGACCCTGACTCTTTTTTCCTCCATGATGAAATGTAACAAATACCTGGTTTATCTTTCTGGTTTATCTCCTGTATACTGTAGCCTAAGAAAAAGAGGAAAGCCCAGTGCTCGGATAAGAAAGTGCCAAAAGACCTGCTTTCTGTGGAAAAAGACAAACTGCAAGAGGAGGAAGGTAACAAAAGATCTGGTACTTCTGTTATCTGATTTATATTGCCAAATAATAACATGGGATGAAATACTTCAAAAAGGGAAGTCTTCTCTACTATTCTAGTATTCTGCTTTACTGGGGAAAAAATGCCAGTTTGGGAGGTAATTATATCTATTAAGGCCAGATTGGATAGGGATTTGAGCAACCTGGTCTAGTGGAAGGTGTCCCTGCCTATGGCAGGGGGTTGGAACTAGATGAGCTTTAGGGTCCCTTCCAACCCAAACTATTCTATAAGACAATTCTATGATCTGCTCCTTACTATGTGTAACTTGGACTGGGACTATGTGTTTTCCTGTAAGGACTTCTCAGGTTCTTACCACATTCACAGGGATGGCAAATCTGCAGATGAGGAAGCATCTCTGAAGTGGCCAGAGGTCCACTGAGTAGCGGAGTCCTATCTTCATGCTCTTACTTAATCCTGTGGCCTGTGCCATGCTGACACACAGCTGAAGCTGTGGTATTCCCAGGCAGTGTTTTGTGGTGCCCATGATGGAAGCTGGTAAAGGCACTTAGTAGCCAATTTCTAGCATGCCCATGAAACAAAGTCAAGATCTTTGCTTGCAAGCAAATCTGCAAAGAAATCTGGCAGGGGCTAGCAAGGCTTGGGCAGCTAGAATTTCACTGGAAAATACATTACATCCCATGAACCCCTCTCTGTCTCCACTTATCAAGGGTCATACTGGAAAAAAGAAAGTCAAAGCTTTTCTGGGCTTAAAAGATTATAATGTGATTCATAGGGTGGTGAGAGCAAAAGAGAAGCCCTCACTGCTGTTGAACCAAAGTCCTCCCTGTGGGCCCTTATGCCTGGAGCAGAGTGCCTACAAGGCTGCCTGAAGAGAAGTGGAAGCAGCAAAGCCTTTTCTTCAAATGGATGTTTAGTTTTGAACAGATGAGCCAGCTGAACTGTTACACATGTTATTTGGGGGTACTTTGGAGAAACAAAGAGTTTGTCTTGATGAAATCCTGGGACTGTGTTTTTCCTGTTATTAACCATTTGTACCAGTCCCTCTACTGACTTCTTGGGTCATGGAGAGCATGGATGGAGGCAGAACCTGGCCCTTTCAGTGTGAATGAACAAGTGTTGAAATCAGCTGTGTGGCAGAGGGTCTCCACATCTCAGAACAAGTCTGAGGGTATGTTCAGGGCTAGAGAAAGCCAGTAAATTGAAGCCTTATTTGATGATTAAGATTTTCTCTGCTGTCAGATGTACAAGGCGGTGGATGCTCTGCTGTGACATCTCCCCTAAGGGAATGGGGTGTCATGTCAGGCTGACAGAAAGGACAGAAGAATATGTGCAGTTACATGAGTCAGGACATATGACAGACAGGTTTGTGATGGGGATTTCTTATGTAACTGGTTTCTGCAGAGACAGCAAAGACTGCACACAGGGAAGATGCTGCTTGAGGCCATGCCAGCACTTGCTGCCCTGATGCCACTTTTACAGCCAGTATCAGAAAGTATCAAATAGCTGTTTACCTTCGTGCTACGCAATAAAGGCAGTAAAGGAAGTTTCTTCTTTGCTTAAAAATGAACTTTGTGTTGTAGGAGTTTGGCAGACCAAGATCAGCAGCCGAGAAAAGAGACACTTAAGGAAGGAAAGGCTGAAACAAAAAGGTAAATGTACAGGCTCAGTTTACACATCTGCCCTGGCTGAGCTGGTCACCCCTTCCCACTTTCCAACATCTTTTTTTTTTCTCTATTCATCATTTGGCAGCAAATTTCACACTCACTTAGGCTCTTAACTTAGCAAAAAGCACCTTTGGGAGCTCTTACTTGGGAGCTTGCATTTTACTTCAGGCTTTCATTAAAACACATAGTATTACCCATAGGGCTTTGAAAGCAAATGTCTGTTAGATCTGAGATCTGCTAAAGGCTTGGTGTAATGTGGATTACTTACTTCTGCGTGACTTGAGAGAAGTTTTCTGATAGTGGATGTATAAAAACCTGTGTAATTTGCTCAGTTCCAAACAGGTTCTTTAATCCAGACCTGCACAGAGTAAACAGCCATAAAAGGGGGATAAAATTAAACAAAGCTTTGTGCTCACTCCACGTTTTTCGTCTGGGGATTTTATAACTTCTGCCATGTACTTGTGCCTATATAGGCACATTTCTACTAATTATGTTGTAGAATGTATGTTGTATTATATGTATGTTGTATTATGCATGTATATATGTGTATATACATGTATATATGTATGTTGTATTATACATATATTCATTATACATTATACATTATACTATGTATACAGTAGTATACATTTCTACTAATTATGTTGTTATTAATGTTATAACATAATAATATGTTTATATATGAAAGCAGGTCATAGAATTAAGGTATTTGGAAATGTTTTAATTATCTGTGGTTAAATGATCCATATAATAGTGAAAGCTGTAAATTTAATATATTAAAGTAAGTTCTAAGCTAAGATAGAAGTTTGAAATTGGGAGACATAGCTGGATAAATATGGGTGTTTGTGCACTGTCTGTGATAAGACTGTCTTAAAGTGCTCTCAGGTAATCTACTAAAATCGAAGGGCAAGTGAACAGCAACTTTTAATCTAAAAATATACAGACATTTTGGAACCACTTTATCATTCGGATTACATAAAGTTAAGCGCTGAGTTTAGATTTTTAACTCTTGGATTATCACGAGTTGAGTTAAACATCTGTATGACAGCCTCTAAGGGCTTACGGTGCTGAGGTCTCTACTTGCTCTCCAGCAAAGTAGATGGGTCTATATTTGTCTTCATACAAGTTGGCCTGTTGGCACTGGTGATTCCAGCTGCATATGCAGAAGGTTAACGCATGGTTTAACAGTAAGATAATCAGGTGTTAAGTGCTTTGCTGACCCAAGGGAAGGGAGCTCAGCTGTCCACATTGTAGTTGAAGCACCAGAAGTCCTTGGTGCAGTCCTGAAGCCTGGGTTGTGCAGCAAGCTGAACCAGGTCATTGTGGTGGTCCTGTTTGGTATGGATATTTACAGAGAAATGTGATTTTTCAGGAGAAATCCCTAACCCTGTCAAGTGCTGATTGCTGCTTCCTAGTAGGGAAGAAGCATCAGCATTAAGGTGTGTGAAGGTGGGGTTAATGACAGCAGTGGTCCCCTCCTCACCAAAGCCCCAGTAAAACACTTTGCTATTGTGAAGGCTGGAGTCATAAAGTGCATTAGGAACCCTTTAGAACAAAAGATGTTGAAGATATTTGTAATTATTTATAAATATCCATGTGCCTGATGCTGATTTCTGTAGCAGCCTTGAATTACCAACATCCAAAAGGTTTGCTTTCTTTTTCCTTGGAGGTCCTGTTGTTCTCTTTCTCTCCTTCTATTGCTCTGGGTCCCCAGCTGGACTCTGCAGGCATTGAGTCACCCTTGCAGTTAGGAAGGGATGCCCAAGGCCTCTATAGTACAGCATCATCTCCTGTGCAATTCATTGCTGGATTGCGTGGTTCCTTCCTTCTCACATGGTCTTTGTATCTGCTGTTTCAGTGTCCCCTCCCAGGGGCTCTGCTTTGCTGTCATTGTATCTGTGAATAATTTCAGTTGGAATGTAGCTATTACTTCTGGTAGGTTTAGATTGGGCATTGCTCTGTTGTTTCTCCTGTACAAACTCTTCATTGTAATTAAAAATAATGATGACCCTGTGATAATGTTTATTCCCAAGAAGACCACAGCAGAGCATCTCTGGGTAGCTTGGTGGTTGAGCAAGCCTTTGACTGGGATGAGAAGAGAGTGCTGTGGCCACTCAGAGAGGACACCAGTGGTGGTGGAAAAGGTGCTGTCATTGCCAAGGCAGAGTGTGGGACCGCACTGAAGGCATCAGGAGCCATACAGGAAGAATCAGCGCTTTCCCTGGCAGAAGAGGATGTTTTCTCCAATGTAGGTGAGTGTCGACTGTCAAGCCTTGCAGAGGGAAAGCTTCATGTCCCGCACAGTACAGCCTCACCAACATTCATCCTTCACACCTGCAATGTTGTCCAACCCTTTAAACCCTGCTACTTGTTTATTTTCCAGCAATAATAATTCCTGTCTTTATGTCAGGAATTTTTTGTGTTGCAGACTACCTGTTGGGTACAAGTTGTTCTCTACCCACAGGTATTTAGTGTTTTGTTCCTTTGCAGACATCCTTTCCTTTTCAAGGATGCTCACACATGGTCAGTTAGGCTTCAGGGTATATCTGCAGCATGTAGATCAAAGCAGTATGAGTCAGGGTATCCTATATCTGTGTATTTGACAGTTGGAAGTTGTCTGTTCCTGTCAGTGTTGTGCTGTACCTACATAGTTTGCCCAGCTTCCCAGCTGATTCACCCCGTGTTCGTGTCCAGACAAGGTCATTTAGAGCAACTTTGCCTCTCAGTTGTGCTGTTGGGACATTCTCTATGTAACATAAACTGGAGGTGGGAAACTGCGTCTCTATAACCTTTAAAGCAGTGGAGGGGTGGACTGCCAGGCCATTAAGCTAAAGATGAGGGAAGCTGATATCAGCTCTTTCACTGGTATTTGATGACTTTTTGTTTCCATCATAGAATCACGGAATGGTTAGGGTTGGAAAGGACCTTAAGATCATCTAGTTCCAACTGCCCTGCCATGGGCAGAGATGCCTCACACTAGACCGTTTCACCCAAGGCTCTGTCCAGTCTGGCCTTGAACACTGCCAGGGATGGAGCATTTTTATAGCAAAGTTATATTTCAAAATGTATTTCTATTGTGGGTGATACTGCAGATTCTAGGGCAAGCCCAATAATCAGTAACAGGGAGGTAATTGGACCATTATATCTTTATATCTCTCTTCCTGACTTCTTGGTGGGGTGGGAGAGTTACAAGTTAAAAGTTAAAGTTGTTAATATTACTTTTCAGTTAATTTTCGAAAGCATTTGATTTTCACTACAATCTCAATGATTAATCAGTCTTGATGACTGGATTGATTGGTATATAAGGCCATACAATGAATCACCTTCAGTATCAGTAATCCAGTACTCTGGTGATTCAGCAAATGGTCTTAGATTGCCTTACATGAGTTACATGAGTTGCTTTCTCTGCTAGAGTCCTTTTTTTTTCTTTTCTTTGCAAGGTATAGGGTTGATGCAGGGAGAATGTTAGTACCATTTTTTACTCTAATGCTTTCAAAAGGCCAAATTCCAAGCGATATGTGATGACAGCTTCTGCCACTTGGGCGTAACGGGGACAGGCATCAGTTCAGATGAATGAGGACTTTGATTAAGTCCAGAAAAGTGCCATGCTGGTGTGATGCACTCTTTGAAGGGCTGAGAATGTGTACATGGTGACTGGGCTGAACTCTTTCTGTCTGTAAAAGATAATTTCTCCTTGCTTGATTCTTCTCCAGCAACAGCAGTGACTGCAGGCTTGGGATGGAGTGAGCAGGGGAGGGCTGTAATGAGATTGGGAGTGTCAGGTAGGAACTGCAGTTGCCAGCTGTGAATGTGACATCGCATTTTTGGTTACTGTTTGTTTGCTTTCTAAATGCAGGAACATGGGATATTGCAGAAGTAAAATCCTGTCCTGTGACCTTTGGGACATTATCAGACCTGTCCAGGGAGTTAGGTGAGTGCTCTCTGGACTTCCATGTGAATTCTTCTGTTGCTTTCTTAGATGCTTGGCCTAAAGTACTCTCATTGCTCACATATGGATCTTCTCTCTTGGAGCAACATTTCATTAGACAGTCTCCCACATAAAGCTTGCTTCCATCTGCAATCCAGCACATCAGCATTTGAAGAAGTGGCATTGAAGTGTTTTACTTGGCACTTTCCAAACTCATGTCTCATCTTGGAATAAATGAAAAAAAAAAAATATTGCCAGCAAATTCCCCCTGTTCAATCTGCTCACACGGGGGTTTCTGTTGTGTTCTGATGACCAGCAAATTCAGAGAATTCAGACCAAAGTGGGGAGCAGATGCCCAGGTTGGAGATGTCCTGTTAGAGGCTGCCTAGCCATAAGCTCCCTGGCCAGCACAGCGAAGGATTTCCAGCTTAAGCCTCTCCACACATGGCCTTGAGAAGGATGGAACACCTCCTGGTTTTGCATTAAGTTGAGCCTTGTTCCTGGCATTCACTTTGCCTCTCTGCAACTGTCAGTCCTTCTCACTGCCTGGTTCATACACTCTCTGCCTACCAGAAACTCACATTTGTCTGGAGGTCCTGGCTGATGAATGCGAAGTCTGGTCCTGAATCTTTTTGAGATGCTAAAGGCAAGCAGAGATACACATAGATAGACATCTGTGCACAGAACAGCATGAGTGTTGTAAGTCAGAATGATGAAATTAGTTTCTAAAGCCAGACATGGTAATCAATAATCATGCCATATTTAATATTCTATTTTCCAACACTGCATCAGCGGAGTGAAGCAGTTCCTAATGTGCAAGTACTCAACAGGGAGAACATTAACATTGTTAACATTTGCATTTATGCAGAAAAAAATCAAGCCAATACAGAACAATACAGAATCAAGGGAGTTGTTTAGATGAAAGGAAGAAAGGAAAAATCAGATACGTGAAAAAAAAAATCTAGTGTATAAAAGAATTGAAGAAAATGCTAGTTATGTACAGGCCTTAGAAAGGCGCTAAAGGGAGGCATGTGAATCCTACTGGTTGCTTTAGTTGTTCAAAATAATAATAAAAAACTTTAACTCTTCTTTTTCCTCCAGGAGCTCTCTCTCATCTGTGTTCTTTCTTGGAGTAATTCATATGGTAATTATGGATTTCTGTTAGAATGAGCAGAAGCTGCCTCACTGAAGGCGGTGAGAGTTAGAGCTGGATACACTGGATATGGCTTTTGTTCTGCAGGAGCTGTAGCTCCCTTCTTGTGTCCCCAACAATGATGTGTCAGAAGTTTGCATCTCCAAATACTGTGTTTTTAGTAATTTATGCACGTAATGTCCTCTTCTAACCTTTGTTAATAAATCCACTGTGATGAACAGCATATATTAATGTGGGGTTTAAATTATGTAACATCCAGGCATCGTGACATAGCGAGCAGATAAAGGCATAATTAATTGGTTCTAATGATGTGAATATACCTATGTGATTATCTTTTAGGTTAGAGGGGGGTTGTTTGGTTTTATTTTTTAAAAAGATGCTTTCCTGTATGCAGATAACATGAGGAATAAATCATCCGAGGCCAGTCCTTCCAGATGCTGTTGGCACACCAGCTCGACTTTCCTCCCCACAGATGATGCATGGCAGGGGCAGGGTATGTCCCTTTGCTCTCTTTCTATTGAAAGACAAGTGTACCCAATGCTGACACCCATTTCAGTCTGTTCCTTAAGCCTCAAAAATCAGGGTGCACTTCCCTTGTGGCTTGTCTGCACAAAGGCTGGTAGAGGTAAGGAAGAAATTCAGCTTGGGTCTGGTTTTGGGCAGATGCCCAGAGCTGCTGTGAGCTCGGCCAGAGCAGCAGGCGCCCTGCATGGGATCTTTGAGAAGTGTGAGAACATGCAGTTTATTTATGTTTTTACTTAGAAAGTGACAAAAAGGGATACAGTACATACAGTCTTGTTCAGTGCATTCATACTGCTGTGCAAAGTGTAATTAGACATTGTGGGTAGCAAGACCAGCTGTAGGGAGGCTGTCCAACAGCTTCTGCAGCCTGGTGTCCTCTCTCCGGCAGTTGCACATAGCAGTTAAGGGCAGATAGGCACAGGATCAGGGCAAGCACAGGGCTATCCCTCCCCACACCCAGCTGAGAGTGGGTCAGGGACTCCCTGAGCCAGAGGCAACAGTATGCTCTCTGTACTTCAAAACCCCATGTGTTAGCAGTCATCGCAGATTATTAAATTTGTGCAATGAATGCAAAGTTGGGTTTGGTTTTCATAACTGGAGCATTGTGTTTGTCGCCTTCTCATCACTGGGTGGGGCCAGCCCCTGGCCTGGGCTCTGTGGGGTGGCCGAGGAGGAGCTGCAGGGAGGACAGGGCGCTGCTAGAGTATGGGGTACCTCTGCCAAAACTGAAAGTCTCCTCTGTAATACCCAGAACCCACATGCAGAATCCAGCTCCAGTGGGCTCTGACGATGAGCACTGCAGTCTTTTCACGACTGGTTGCTTTTTTGTTACTTTTAAAATCTGCTTGATAGGCCAGTGTGGGTCCTGAGTGGCTGGAATAATTTGGCATGAACAGTGTGGGTACTATATGGCCTTTTCTCTTGACCTTTTGGTCAGAATTGAAGTATCTATTTATACCCCTGCTGCTGGGAGGCTTTTACCCTGCTCTTGCAGGAATGATGGCTGACGAGCCAAGCAGACCCCTTCTTGCTCTTCTAGCTGCTCTGATTCCCTTAACTGCAGGAGAACCCAGACTGGTTGAATTCATTGAGGAGCACAGACTGTGGTCATCATGCCCCTCTGCCCAGCAGTAACTGAGACTTTGAAGCAGACACATCAGTTTGGCCATCAGAGGATTTTGTAACTAGCATAGTTTGCTTAAAAAAAATTAACCAAAAAAACCCCAACCCTAAGCATTCTCTTCCCTTAGTGCTGTGTTTGTTCACCACCACATTGCTGCTAGGCACTGTGTAACTTCTGAGCCCAGGCTCGCCCATACAGGAAGGAGGGAGGCAACACAGGTAGCTCTCCAGCAGCCTTCTCTTGCATTGCATTTAGCACATGTCACACTTGGTGCTCTTGGGATTTGATCTGCAGTTGCAAAGCCAGGCAGAGCTCTGCTTTTTCAATGTCCCATCTGGGAGCCGAACAGATAGGGGCAAGTACAGCAGCTTGCTCTCGCAAATGTTGGAGCAGAAGCGTTCTTATTGAAAGCAGAAATGGAAGGGCTCCTGCCTGCCTCACAGCTTGTTTCTTAGTAGTGGTATTATTTTTCCTTTAAATCTTCAGCCTTGATATTGATGCAGAGGGGAGTGTCACAAACATGTATTCCCTGAATTTAGATGAGGTAATGGTTGGCAGTAAGGCGTGTGCTGCAGGCAAAATGAGCTCTTTGACAGTTAAGGCCTGTTAGTGCTTGCAGGCCTCTGAACTGAAAAAAAAGAAAAGCCATTCATAACCTGAATATGAGCTGGGGTCATTTTATCAAATCCAGATCAGTACATTTAATGAGTCTCTTTGTTCTGTGCCAGGCTGGTATAGAACAAGGAGCATGGTGCTGGACTCCTGCCTGTGCCCAGCTCACAGAGCAGCCTGGGCCGGCTCCCTGCTCCTATCAGAATATCTTTTTGTGAAGTACGAGTAATAACAACACCCTAACCAACAAAAGGTTTGAGGCTTGCATATTGTTGCCACTGAAAGTGTATGTACATGGAGAGAGGGAGTTAGTTGTTAGGGAACTGAGGTCACTGTGATAGGGGTGTGTTTAAAAGACTGATAAATCAGGCTTATTTCAGAATTATATGCGGCTAGGGTGATGTTCATTAATGATACACTCTGCTGATGGTTAATTCTTAATCACTACCACATCTGGAGTGCTGTGCCCATTTCTGGGCTCCCCAGTACAAGATGGGCATGGACATACCAGAGCAGGTCCAGCAGAGTCTGTCATGTGTATGAACACCTAATGGGGTGATTGCCTCTGACAAGAAGCAAAGGAAATTCCACTTACACATAAGAAAATGTTTGGGGTTTTTTTTTTATGGTGAGGGTATTCAGGCAGCAGAACAGGTTGCCCAGAAAGGTTGTGGAGTCTCCACTCCTGAGATATTAAGATCCTGGTGGCTATGTCTCTGAGCAGCCTGCTGTAGCTGAGCCTGCAGTGAGCAGCAGAGTGGGATTTCCAAAGGTCCCTTCCAACCTCAGCGATTCTGTAATCCTCATTCTGTCATCAGTTATTGTCTCCGCAGATTCCAAAAATTAGTCCTTAGTAACCTTAAGCCATTAGCTATGGGTGTTGAGTGTCTTGGAGCTGAAGCCACATGGCCAGCACTGATGATTGCAGCCCCAGCAGGAAATTGAAGTGGTCAGCACTCTTCCTTGTGGGAAGGGGACCCCAAAATGCGCAACTTACTTCAGTCAGTTTTCCCTGCTCATCATTAGTATTTGCACACTTTTCATCCCTGCCATGAAGATAAAAGAAAGGGGGGTGAATCTCTTCTGCTTCTGGCATAATTCACTTTCTTCTTGAGCCCAGGAACTGCTCTGGTTTTGCCAGGCACCTTTCTTGATTGTTCTGCAGAGTTGTTCTGGATCCTCTTGCTCTTCCTCCTGTGCTTTACCTCAACAGTTTTACTGCTTGCATATGTTTCCCAATATGGCCTTTGTGCACCTGTACCACAGGTCTGCTGCTGCCCCTTTGGTGACATAGATGTACTTACCCTTACCCTTCTCACAAAATACATTATAGGCTGCGGATGGACTTGCTGTTACAAAACGTGTAACCTGCACAGAGTGGCTGGCTGAGCTGTTGTAGAGCACCTGTGTCAGGTTTTAAGACAAGCACATAACGATTTTATCCCTTCTTTCTGCTTCAGAGTGCAGTGGACCTGTGTTTTGGCAACAGCACAAGGCAGTCTCAGAAGTCCCATGTTCTGCTTTGCAAATGCAGCATCTCACGACCATGAAGGTTGTCTTTTTACCTGTGACTTGGCATCTTCCCAATGAATCCTTCTTTATTGCCAAGGCAGATTTTGCCTGGAACCCTCAGAAAGCCCCATTGTCTCCTGACTCCCCTCCTTCTTCTGTCCCGGGGTTAAAATGAATTTTAATTTCTTTGTTTCATGGGAATAAGCAGCTTCTTTCAATTAAAAGAAAACTTTAGTCTGGGATTTACTTGGTATTTTTGCATCTGCTGAATTATGCTAGAGGAAGGTGCCAAATGTGAGACTCCTACACCCAGCTGAAAACGAAACAGGGTAGATTTAGATTAGATATTAGGAAGATATTCTTTACTGTGAGGGTGTGAAGCACTTGAACAAGCTGCTCAAGGAAGCTGTGGATGCCCCATGCCTGGAAGTGTTCAAGGCCAGTTTGGACGGGGCTTTGAGTAACATGGTCTAATGGAAGGTGTCCCTGCCCATGTCAGGGCGTTGGAACTGGATGATCTTTAAGGTTCCTTCCAACCCAAATCATGATTCTGTGATTTTCCAACTAGGTTCTTTCTTGTCACCCACCTCAGTCCCCTGGCAGCTCCACCCAGACAAAGCTGTACTTTCCTGTTCAGCTTCCACTAGACCAGGTTGCTCAAAGCCCTGTCCAGCCTGGGCTTGAGCACTGCTTTTGTAAAAATGAACAGCAGGAATTATCAAGACATTGGTCTATGGGTACATTGGGAGATACCACTTCTATGAGTGCTAAACCCACCAGGGGAACAGGAGTACTTGTTGCTGCATGGCACATTCCTTTTTGTGTTTGGTTTTCTCCTACTGGAGGAATTACTGACCAGCTTTAGCCTGTGAGAGAATTTATGACCCATGGAAAAGCAGTTGCTGATTTAAAAATATTAAAGACTATTCAAAGTTTAAAAACATTCCAGGAGATGTCAGTGTAGAAGGGAAATATGCTACACAAGAGGAGAGATTTTAAACCACAGGCAGAGTGTGCACTTCACAGGCTAAGGAGCTAGGACTTGCTGTGTTCTCTCTCTGATGAACCTTGTGGCGTAGTTAGTGGGCTGGGGAGTCCAGGTTGCTATTGCCTTCAACCACAACAGCTAAATCCTCCAGAGTTCTGAGCCAGACCCTCAGGTTACCTAACTGGGGAGAAGCAGCAGGAGCTTTTTGGTGCTGGTATCCCATGCTACAGCTTACACAAACTGTTCTTCAGACATCTAACTCATTCATGTGTATTGTGCATCTCTCAAATCTAAATGCATTCATTTGCCTAAAATACTTAGATTGCAATTTTGTTGAGGAATGCATTCAAAAATACTTGCTCCTATTTTGTTGAAGAAGGAAAAAAATACTGTCTATGCATGGATTTTAAACTGAGAAACTTGAGCAATGCCTAGAATCATGTTTATGACATTTGGCAGCAAACTAGACAGAGCAACTTTTTGGAAACAATTTTCTTCTATCCTCCCCAGCATGCTTTTGGTTTTAGCCCTGCTTCAACGAGAAGTTTTTCCATGCAGCTTGGGATTTTTTTGTATTTGTTTTTATTTTAAGAGATGTGACCAGCTAAGAGTTGTTATATGTTGTGTTTTCAAAATCTTTTTCCCTGTTAGGATAAGACTTAAGATTGTTGCATTCAAACTATTAAAAAATTAGCAAGTAGTCCTTTCAACATCTTATGCTGATTTATCTGTTTTTTTGCAACTCATTCAGTTTGGGCAAAGGAATTAGACTGGTCTGTTTTGCCTCCTTGCCTGAGTATCATTTGCCAGTGCTGTGTGGAGAGGCAGCTCAGGGCTTGTGGCCAGATTTTCAAAGGCACTAGATGCTGGCAGATAGAGAAACCTAAAAGATTTTCAGAAGTTTTTTGCTTGGCCCTCAAGAAATGATAAGAATTGATGCAGGGTAGGTGTTACCTATTTAATGCATATTTACAGTTGCATGTATGTCATGATGGTGCCTTTCTGGCTCACATTCAAGAACAGAAAATAAACCAGGAAGATTAAGTCAAGAATGCACTTGGTTCTATTTTTGATAGGAAAGAAAACACCAATGAGAGCATTAACAAATGCATAAATCCTTTGCTAATATTACTCTTCCATACAAATAACTGCCCTGAGGATGGTGTGTTGCAGTGACTGGAAGAGCCTGCTGTGTGTCTGCCAGTGTTTCTGGATATGCCTGAATCCTTCTCCATGAAATAAAGAAAATGTTAGACAAGCCATGCTATTAGTATTGTAAAGCTTGTTTTCTTGAAGTGCAGAATGGAAGCACTTCTGTTCCTGTATGTATTTTTCTGTCCTTCTTTAATTTTCCTCCTGTCCTGAAGAGTGCAGTCACTAATTGTCAATCAGCAGTCAGTAATAGTTTTCAAAATACATTGAAGACACATGCGCGTACATGCACACCCAGGCAGCCCATTGGCAAGCAGGAAGATGACAGATCTCTGCAGCGTCTGTGTTACTGGTGTGAGCCTGAGAAGTAGCATGGATTTGAACATAATTAATTTGTATGCTTGTCCTAACAGATGATCCTTCAGCGATTGACCTAGACTCTGACTGGAAGGCTCCCTTGGAAGAGTGGGGAAACTGGACAGGAGATGAGGAGCATCAGACAGGGGACAAGAAGGAGAAGGTAAGACAGTGTTGCTGCTAACTATTCTATGATTCTATGACCAAGGGAGAGCTGCTCCACTGCGATCTCTCCCAGCCAGACCAGGGTGTCCAAACCTGCCACAAAGCTGGGCTCCTCCAGTTGTGGGGGCCTTCCCACTGTGGGAGAAGGCACTTGGCATGGTCACTACCCTGACCTGTCTGAGAGAGCTGGAGCTTGGGACACACTTGCAGGATGTGTGAGTTGGCTTGTTCTGGGAGTTCATCATGTGGTGGCACTGCTGCCCTGGGCAGCAAACATCGGGTGTTTGCCACCCTGTGTGAATGAACTCTTTTCTACTGCCACTGACCTTCCTGAATACCTGGGGCTTAAAAGAGGTGTAGAGTCCACAGCTGGCACCAGCCTTCACACCATCACAAGCAGCTGGGATGTGTTTGTTTGAGAGAGTTTGCTGACAGTGAAGCAGTTGTGGAGAGGTAGAAGAGAAGACTTGCTGTTTAACTTGCCTTGTAGAAGCGCAGGGCAACGACGCTCTTTGGCAGCAGTAAGAAGAGCATACTGAGCTTTTTGCAAAGAGCTGTCTTAAGCTAAGGTGTGTACCTTACCCAGAGAGATGCCCTGCTTGTACACTGTCAGCACATGCTCCTGGAGGTAACCAGTTTTACTGAAAAAAATAAATCAGCAGCTCCATACCTGCTCTCATAAAATCCCTTATGCTTTCAGGATTTGCTAAAAGGCGAAGCAGGCATTCATTTCTGCCTTTCTGGACTCGAAAGCAAAATGCAGCAGAAGAAGAAGAAAATGGAAGTAAAGAAATCAAAGGGTGGAGCAGGACTGAGGCTTGTGAGTATTTTGTGTTCCCAGAGTAATGTCTGGTTTTCCAAGAGCAGAGGGGGGTGTCTTCTACATTAGGATGATGTGATCTAAGGGGGTTTGTCTTCCTCTCCATCTTCTAACTTCCTCTTCTTTCTTCTCCCTGCCCTTGTATAAAAGAAGGGTGAGCACACTGACCAGTGGGTTTTTGCAATACAGTATTCCCCAACACATTTACAAAATAGTTTGATTTTGCAATGCAGAGAGGAGCAGATGGCTTTAATCATGGAAAAAGAAATGCATTCTCAGGAAAATGCACTTCAGGTTTAGTGTACAGCTGGGCTGTGTTTTATCCATTGTGGAAGGTCACCTGGAGATACTAACAGTAATGCAAACGTGGTTTCCAAAAGCCAGTGAAGATAAAGCGTGACCAGTGTTATACCAGTGAAACGCTTATTGAGAGCAAAATGTCTCAGAGCACAACAGAAAAAGGCTGTGGAAAATGTCAGCTTGTTTGGAATGGGAGGTATAAAGGAACAGATTGTTGACTGGGTTTTGGACCAGTCCTTGGCGGTGATGTCCTTGCTGCTCAGTGAAGTGGGGAACCCCCCATAATGTCCTAATTGTTTTTCATTCACTTGTCACTGAATGTGGCTCTGGACTTGTATGGCTGTGTAATATCATTTGTCTTCCCCTCACACTCACTGTGGTCTTTCCTGATCCTCAGGACAGTTTTGATCCCATGAACTCTTGATGGTCTCATTTTAAGAGAGACGCTTTTAACTGACTCACTAACTACAATCCATGTGGTCATTACAGCAACCCGCCAGTTACCAGGGTGCTGCCGGGCCACTCTCTCTCTTGCACATCCAATTAGTTGCTTTAGTTTTGTATGTACCTTAATGAATAATCTTAATAATGCTGTTCAGACTCCTCAGGACAGCACCGTTTCTTCTGGCATGTTTATGGTGGGCCAGAGGGAGCTCATGTTGCATGTCAGCCCCAAATGCTGGTGTCTGCTGGTCTCCTTTGGCGATAGACATAAAAAAATGAAATTACATATGAAGCCACATATACAAAGTTGCTCATCACATGCCCTGTGCTATCTCTGTGGGCTGTGGTCATTTAGCAGTCACTGACCACATCTTAGTCTTCAGTCTCACTATACAGTTACAGTACTTTCCCCTCAACATATCTTTCTGTACTTCTATTCACTGTGGGAAACAAGAGGAAAGATGGTAATGAAAGACAATTTCAACACTTTAATCCCTTCTAAAACAAACAAACAATGTAGGTAGATGATGTGCCAGAATATTCTAATGATTTATAAACTAATTTGTTCTGCAGTTTCTTCAAATACCCTAATTCCCTCTGATAATCACATTTTCTCTCATATTTTGTACTTGCATATGCTTCGTTTAACTCATATGCTTAGTGAAGCATATTCTTTCAATTAAGCCCCAGCAAGGTTTGGAAGCAAGAATGGAAGAAGGTCCAAGGGACTTTTTATCCAGAAAACATAGCAGTGATGCAGTCTGTGCTTCCTTCAAAAACTCCTTGGATGTTGCTAATAATTCACCCAGTAACGGTAAGTGATTGTTTTTTGAACATCTGATGAATTTTGGTTTCAGAATAATGCATAATCTGAGGAGTGTTCATGCATGCATTTTTAAGAGGATATGCAAAAACACTTCTTTAGCTGTGTCATTTCTTAGACAGACTCTGTAAAACTTTGAGGTTTTTCTGTGACAAATACATATTCCTGCTCCTGTTAGAGTTAATAAGAAAAGCTACTATTGCATTTGGTATTTTGGACAGTGGTTTTAAATGTGAAATGGAAGCAGATGTATGTGTGAGTGAGTCAGAGCCTGCTAAAAACATATACTGCCCTCCCCATGACTTTGGATTACCCTTGAAAATAGGTGACCCTTGTAAAACACATCTGAGAACCCCAAAATACCCATTTCAGGTGAAACCCCAGCAGTGTCCAGGGACATGATTGCATGTAGAAGGTTTATGCACTGGCCGCATTGTTTGTATGGCAGGTGTACCTGGAAAAAAGGAGAGGAGGAAGAGGAAGAAAATGAAGAAAGAGACTTGAAGGAACTGCGCAGCTGCCAGAGTGACAACACAATGGGGCAGGCATGCCAGTGAGCTGCAAAGATTCTGCTTTCTGTGATGCTGCACTGAGTCCAAAGCAAAGAGAGGCTCTAGGAGACCTCCCAGGGAGAGAAAGAGAAGAGGAGCAGTGAGCCAGACAGCGTGAGTGTGTGAGAAAACGGAGAGAATGAGCACACTGTGCGCAGGAGGTGGCATTGGAACAGAGTAGCTGTTCGTTACAAACTGCCGTCCTTGGTTAAAAGCTGTTGAATGGGGTTTGACTGGTTGCATTAAGTCCCTTCAGTTTTTCACTGTCATGTTGTTTGTCAACTTGTAATGTTATATGCCATTGTAGAAATAGTCAGGACGCTCCTGACTGTGACTGTACTTCGGTTCCATGGCGGATCCACCAGCTAGTCTGGTCTCCTCTGGTTTTTTTGCAGAGGTACTCGTCAGCAGGCTAATAATGTACAGAAGTAACCACTGGTCAGAGACAAAGGGAGAATACAAGGATCATTCTTAAACTTCCTTAATCTTTTTAAACCTTGTTGGCTGCCATTATCTGACTACTGCCTCATACCTTGACGTATTTATACTTTTCACGCCACATCAGGCTAACTAGTTCTACAAGGGAAAATTTCTAAACGAGGTTTTAAAATTATTTGGAAAGATGATCTAAAGCTTTTATTTCTCCTCAGGTTTCACGGTGGGCTAAAGTTTAAAGTCTGCATGTCCAAAGCATGTTGCATTTGTACTTAGAGTAGACTGAAGTAACTTTTAAAAATAATTTTTCTTAATCTGATGTCTGAAGGTTTTTATGATTTTGTTAAATATTCCAATATAAATGAAATTTGTGAATGAAATTTTTTAAAAAGTCATTTTAGTATTTATTGAAGAGTGTGTATTTCTTATTGTCAGAGGGCTTATGATAGGGAGGAGGGAATGTGTTACAATTGAATACTGAGGTTTGCAAACAGTGCAGAGCTGTCACCGCTAAAAGCTGAAGCCTTTTATCTCTAGAGGAGCTGCAGCTTTACTGGCAGCTGTGAGGGTTCCATCAGAGGGTCCTGAGACTGTGCCTCCACCTGACCCATCCGAGAAGTGCTGCCTCGAATGGTGAGGTAGTGATTGCCAAATCTCCATCTGCATTGGACTTTGTGCCTTTGGAGATTGTGTGGGAAGATTACATTGGTAACATGTTAAATGTATGCAAGTTTGTAAGTATTGGGCTGATGCACTGAAACTCATTTCACATGGGACACTGAGTAACTAGGGATGATAATGGCTTTACTCTGCCACAGCAGTACTCCTGATTGCATCACTGGGCCGGAAGAGAGTTATGTGCTTCTGCTATCTCAGCCACCCAGTCCCTGATGCTGGCTTGTCTCAGCTTTACCTGCAGTTTTGTGCTATTACCTGACAGCCTTCATCTGCATAGCTGTCAAAGCAGCTGTATCCTTCAGAGAAGCAATTAATTGCATCAATGCAGTTGTGTTTGGAGTTTAGCTATTATATATTCTCTTGTGCTGTGACTGGGTAGTTATCTGTACAGTGTGTCCTGAAAATTCAGCACAGCAGGATTGTTTCAGACAGACAGGTGAAGGGTATTCTTAGCTGCTACCACATAGCAGCCCACTATCTAGACTCTGCATGTCTTGGTGTTTGTGTCTCTGTGTAGGCAAAATATAGGCAGTTTATGAGTGGACTGAATAGACCAAAGAGCTTTTATCTGGGACGTAACTGGTTTGGAGCAGATGCATAACAAGAAAATACATGGCATCACTGGAGAAACAAGTACAGCAAGTTCAAGGATTTAGAACAGTATGTGGGTAATGACTAAAGTTCTGCTATCTCTGAAGCCAATGGAAAACATTCATTCATTGACCTCATTGGGGCTGGGATGTTGCTCAAGGTCTTTGTTTAACACTGAAGATAACCTCTGTCATCCAAAAAAAAAAAAAAAGGAAGAATGATGGAGATAAAGAGGGGCTCCAGATTTCTTCTGTATTTTTCCTCTGTATCTGCTTGCAAACTTTTTGATGTCTGTGTAATTATGTTTTATTTCAAGTGTTCATTGTTTCAATAATAAATATCAAAACTTTTGCCCAAAGCCCAGCATTCAAGAGCAGTGTTATTTAATTAGTTTGTATGTGTGTGAGTAAGAGCATGTGGTTTTGGCTAAAACCATTCAATTTTCAAGCTTTTTTGTGTGCTATAAATGTTTTTTAATATATTTACTTCATCTGAACCTTTTTATGTTTAGGAAATCCTCATGACATTCTGCTGTTGTTGGGATAAAAGAGCAATAAAGACCTGTAACACTGACAAGTTGACTGTGGTGCTGATGACAAGCAGCAGCAAACTATATTACCCAGTTTTTCTGACAAATTCATCAGTACCACTCTTACTGACATCAGTGGTATCAGAAGAGCTGTATTTTTCTTCTGCCTCCACTGTTTCAGAGATGGGAAGTCATCACTGTAATACAGACGGGCTCAGCAGTTTATAGCAGCACATGATTTAATAATACATACTAACATAAGTGAAGAAAATACATTCCTTCAACTGAATACTTGATTGTAGTTGATCGTAGGCTTTCTTAAGTGATGGCAAACCTCTCTTCAGGGAAGGTTTGGTGTTTGTATTGTTTTTGTGATTCATGTGCAGTATTGGTACCATTGCTGAGAGTAGTCAGGAAGGTATTTGGGTACTGTCTGATATAAGCCTGAAGCCTTTCTGTGCCGCATCCCCCAGATATGCTGCTCCCAGGGCTCCCAGGGATGGGCAAGTGTGCTGAGGGTCTGGTTCCTCAGTGAGAGAACTGAATTTAAAAAAACAACCAAATCAAATCACAAAGCACTCAGCAACTGCTGTTAACTTCCACTTTTTCATTTCCTAGTCCTCAGAGGCTGAAAAACCATCGCTCAGCTTAACAAATAGTCTTTGCAGATGGCCAGCATCTTTGAAATTTAGACTGTTGAGTCCCTTAGGAAATTCCCCTTCCTTTCAACACTGCGTGTTCAGGCTACTCCCTGGTTTCTATGCTTTTAAGACATGTTTCCTCTTCTCTTCTGTGGGAATTAACTGTTCTGAGCAGATCAGCAGCATGCTATGCTGCTTCTGGCACTGAGAGTGTTAAATGAGTGTGCTAGATATGCTCATTCTCTTAGTCTCTGATCTTCACCAGCTGAAGACCAGCATAAATCCTCAGACAGGAGATTCAGCATCCCTCCAGAAAGTTGAAACATTGCTTGTGCTATAGCTGAATGTTTTCATCCTCAGCATAACTTATCCCCTAAAAGGGTAAGTCTAGAGTAGCCTCTCTTTGGTCATTCATCAATCCACTGTGGTCTAATTGCCAGTTCATGGGCCAGATCCAGCTGGCTCCCCCTTCTTTTTCCCTAAGTAATATATTATTTGCATGAGTAGCATATGCCTTGGGAACATCCAAAAGCTCTCCCTGCACCTGCAGACAACCCAGTGGCTAGAAACCAAGCCTCTGGTGCAGCCACAGTGTAGGAGATGGGATGAAGCGTGGCTGAGAAAACATTTATGATCTGGTTAGGAGCAAGCAATTAATTGTAACAGCAGCAGCTGCAAATGATGAAATACTGCTTTAAGTTTCAACTTTCTCTTAAACTCAGTCTGCTCTATTTTTGTAATGATGCTCTTTTTTGTGGGAAGCCTTTTGAAAGTGGAGGATTGGCTACATCCCTAATAATAGGGCCATATCCATGAGTGATGTGTCTGTATTTCAGGGATTAAGATGTGGTTGATGCTGTAATTGATGAACTCCTGACCTACAAAGCTGTGTTTACTCATAGGCAGACTACAGGATGCAGATGCTGGAGCATTGCTTCACACTTAAACTGTGGTATAATACCATCAGGGTTAAGTGGGGCAACGCAGAGAGGAATTTGGCCTGTTGTTCCATAATTATCTGTAAATGATCATTGTAATTGTCTATAATTATCAAGGTTCCACCCAATCTGCAGATCAGTGGCACAGCTGAAAAATGTAGACATGCTAATTGCTTGGCAGAAAGTAACACAGACCTGTTCCATAATACTGAACATTTTCTAAGGGTAGCTGACTCCTTGTGAGAAGAGGAGGCTTTTAAGTGATGGGCTGCAAAGATGAAGTCTTTTCCTTCTTCTGTGATGGTACTGAACCAGACCCAAGGGTCTTTTCAAGGCAAATTGAACTTTCCAGTGTGGGTCATAGCTGGCAGCATTCAGCTCCACAGGTGTTCTCATCTGCAAAGGAAGCATCCTCCTGTACTGGAAGAACAGTGTAATACATTGGTCTCAGAAACAAACTCCCTGTGTCTTCTTCGGAAAAAGCCACCCTAACAGTAATTGACTCTGGTATTGTCCCATCAAGAGTGTATTACAAATGTGGTGAACTTTATTTCCTGTCAAACTTTGATTGCTTTTTGCATGCACAATTTTCCTTTAGTGGTGGAAGCAAGTTAAAGTGATGTGATACATGACTTTATCGAGCACTTCTGGCAGCATCAGCTGCCTGCCACTGTGTTCCTCATGGAAACCTTTGCCCATGTCCCAAACTCCAAACCCATTCAAAGAGCCAACATGTAAAGAAATAACAATCACCCGGAGGTAACTTTTCCTACCTCACTGAGCAGGTGGCGTCCAGGTCCTCAGGCTCCTCCTGTTCATTGTGCCAAGATTCATGGAGAGGCAAGTCTGGGCTGAGGGCTGGAAGGGGAGACTGCCAAGAAGTCCACTGCTCACTTTTCATCATGTGAAAGTACTGAGCTATCTGAAATTGCAAGTACCATTTTAGATTACATAATTTTTAGACATTTTTATAGCTCCTCAGCTGCATGGAGGCTGCTAGAAATGAACCACAGCTCTTTTAGTTTAGTAGATTTTTATTCTTTCGATGAATACAAGAATTTTTAGTCAATGTTTGATATTCAGAAAATCTGAGCGAACAGCAAGTAACCCAGAAACACAGTCTTGTGCTAATAGAAGTTTTACGTCATGCTGTCATATATTAGCTGCTTTTTCTAACCCTGACTTTCTGATCCATCTGTTATGAGTTAAGAGGTCTGGAACTGAGTTAAATTGACTCTTGCTGGTAAAGGATAATTCATATTATTAACAATATTCAACCCCAATGAAAACTACAGAAGCCTGGACCATTACATTAGGAACCCCAAAGTGATTTTGATTAATTCAATAAACAAAAGTAAAAGCCAATAACCACAAAACTCCATGTGATACATTCTTGTTACTTTCTGATCTCTGGCAAGAAACTACTGAATCTTTGAATTAGCTTTTCTTCTAGCAGAATCCATCTTGGAGAAAAAGCCTGTGGAAATTAGTTAATGCTGAATTTAGGATTATTAGAATTTCACTGTGTGAGTCACCAACAGGAAAGTTTCCCTCCTGACTAATTTACTTCTGGGCTTTTTTTCCTTTGGTGATACGTTAATGCTTTGCTTTTACTCCAATACATTCTTATATTTTTTAAGGAAGCAAAATGCTAATCCATGCTCTCAGACCAGATATTTTTCACATTTTCTGCACCAATGCTATTGATTTTTCTAAATTCTGTTGTATGGATCCAATGTTATATACTGCAGTATCTATGTAAAGACATTAGTTTCTCTGTGATGTTGAAAAAACTTGCTTTTTTAATTTAAAAATGGTTGTTCAGTGCAGAAAATAACTGAGTCTGAGAGCCAAGTCACCTATCCTTTTTTTTTTTTTTAATTATTACATTATTTTCTAGAGTAGCAGAAACATGCCTAAAGAAAAAGTAGGGGAAAAAAATAGAAGTAGCTTGTTACTGTGCTTTTAGTCAAGCGCCTTCCATTTGGGATGGCTCCACGTGTCCTGCACTCTACCTTTTATTCCCTGGCAAAGAAGCCATACAACAAGAGATGTGTTTGATGTTCCTATTGCATTCACTAGCCTTCGTGGTGCTGGTCAAATCAGTTCAGCTCACTGTGCCTCAGTGTCCCCAGTTCCAAACAGGACAAGATTTTAATTATAAAATGGTATCAACTCTGCCTGGTGGAGGTTACGTATGATTATCAGCTCATGGTCTGTAGGTTTCCCCTCACACACACACACAGAGCAAATGCTGAAGTAGCACCTCGTCTTTCATAAGCAACCTGGCAAGAGTTCAGTGCACACAGAGAAGTAATGATTACAGCATAAGCCTAAACTAACATCTTTTAGCCAAGGATGGACTGAAGAATGGAACAAAAAGGAGAGACTGAGGAATTACAAAAATCAGCATAGAACAGTCTTAGTGCTGTGTTGTTCTGACATCTTGCAGGTTTTGAACTCAGCTTTTTGAAGCAGCTGAAGGAGAATGCATCCTGGCATCTTGTTTGCCTGATCCCAACTGTTCTGCTGTCACATGTATTATTTTAAAATATTATTACTAAAAACTAACTTGTGTTTGGTAGAAGATTGCCAGGCCCTCTCAAGACAAAAGTTCAAATCTTCTGTCTAGACACGGATTTTGAAAGACCTAACTAGTTTGGTTAATGAGGAACACCATGATATCAAAACTCGTTCCCTCCCTACCTGCTGAAAGAATTAAGTTCCCTGCTGGTAAAGGAATCTCAATAATTCTTTTGCAGCTGCTTCTCATTTGCAGAATGTGTAGGTCTTTCTGCTCTTGCTGTTGTGGAAGTGGATGATTTGGTCCTGCAATGTCAAGGTAGCTCTGCTATCTGTGAAGGAAGGCTTATCATCAGTACTTGCTGTTTCTCTGAGATTTTGCTCTGGCTGCCATGTCCAGTGGAGTACTTCAGAATTTTTAAAATATTTAGCCTCACAAATCCTCTCTGAACTAGGAAAAATGACAGAATTAAGGCTCAGAGAAGGAGGTTTCTTGCCTGAGGTCATCTGGGCTGCCTGTGGCATAGAAGAACTGGAATCTTTCACAGAGGGTAGGAAAAATCATTAACCTATTCTCTCTTCTCCAAAGTACAGGAAACAAGGAAGTCATTCTCAAAATACTTTTTTTTTTTTTTTTGCAGGTGGAGAAAGTGGAGAGTGTTTTTTGCGTTTTTTTTTATGCACACTCAATAGTTCGACATCAGTCTATCTTGCTGTGGAAAGCTGCTTTGTAATGTTAAATGACATTCACATTATTCTTCCCAGTGTCTTTTGTTGTCTACAGGGTATAACAAGCAGTGAAGCTGAAGGGAATCACATCAATTTTTATTCTGAGCCTGGCTGACAAAGATATGAACACTTAATTAAGAGTTCTTTCATCTCATGAAAATAGCCCTGAAGATCTGAGTCTGACATGAGAGCTGCCAGCAATGGTAGTCAAGGCAAAGTGTCCAACTGCAAGATCTTCATGGGAACACTTGCCCTCGCAAACCATTTCACTTGGGAATGGAATCTAGGTGTTTCCAAGTGGATGCCCAAACTCAAGCAAGAGGCTACTGCTTTCTCTTAGCTGGTCCTAAGGATTCCTGTTTCACACAGAGACCGATCAACAGGAGGGAGAGCTGCTCGGGTCTGCAGGAACAATGTAATCAGTTCAGGCATACAGTTGGCTTTGGCTTCCCAAGTGCCATCTGTGAGAAAACTGATTATTAAATGACTGGTTACAACAAAATGCACATTCCTTTTCTATTTATTTACATGCATGCGTATGGATTAAAATCAGTCCGGTTTTGCTACATTAAATCAGAGTGTTGATAATTAAGCATCTGTGCACAGGGCTTAGAACATTAGGAGCATTAAAGTAATAAACAATAGTGTATAATAGGATCATTAGAGCAGTCTTAGCAGCACTTACAACATGTTTATTCAAAAACAAAATATGCCCTAAGGAAGAAAAATACCAATTATGGAACACAGGGGATTTAAAATAAAAAGGTCAGTTTTGAAGCCTTTAAGTAAATAAAGACAAACAGCTCATGTTTAAAAATAGCCTAAGTAGCTAAAACAACAAAATGCGTTAATTGTAGGATCTGGAATATATCAAAAGAACAAGTACAGTCACCCTCATTACCTTCTCATTGTTCATAGTGACGAAACTCAGCGTTACTACTGCCAAATTACATACATCTTTGCCTGTATATGCACAGCAAATACTTACAGTTCTATGAGTGTCTCAAACTGGCTGCACAAGGCCAAGAAGGAAATAATCGCAGCTGCACCAGGGTTAAAATAAACTGTGTATCTGTATCAACAGCTCAGGTCTGCAAAAACCATTAGCTGCCCCTGGGTTGGGTTAGTTTATAGGTCCTGCTCCATGTGGGAACGGGGGACCAGGTGTCCAAGTGGTGGAGCAACCTCTTACCCCATACACATATGAAGGCAGCACTTCAATTTACACACAGTTTATAATTAACACAGGTACCTGGCAGCACCTGCAATTTTCAGCGGGACTAATGTGCTATTATTATTACCTACTCACCTACAGGGACTTTTGACTCACAAAAAGTAAAGCAACTTTGTAGGCTAAACCTCTCCTATTCACCCTTTTATCACATATCCTCTTAGCATGTAACACAACATATTAATAACTTAATCCAAGAAATTAAAGCAAAAGAGCAAAGTTTAAACGAATTAAACCCTGTACAGTACTGGCTAGACTTCAGCCGAAGCCATGGAATGTTGGTAGCATCTCAAAGCAAGCCACATCGGGCTCCACTAAGGAGACAACTCCTCCAGTTTTTCATGGAAAGGGCTGTCGCTGGGCAACACAATCTTCCCCGTAGGGCTTTGGCGGCCTACTCGGAGGCCACACACCGGCTCTTTGCCCGGCCAGCCTTCACGGGCACTGCGCGAGGAAGCACTGGAGCTGCGCCGCACTAGAGCCCGAAGAGGAATCAGGGAATGAGAAAGATCCGCAGCCCGGAACGTCCTGAAAAGGGGAAAAAGACATCTACCCCCAACACGGCGGGCACAGGACGCCCCGCCCCGCCGCTGCAGGTAAGCTACAAGGCGACGCACCCAGCGGTGCTCTGATTGGTCTGCGGCTCCGCCAGTCTCCTGTTGCCGCGGCAACACGTAAACCCTCCCACAGGCACTCCCCGCGCGGCGACTGATTGGTAAGAGCGGCGGTGACGCACGCGCGGGGGTTTTATGGTTCTCATCTGGAGGGGAAGTGGCTGGAGAGAGCGAGTTGCAGGCGGGACGGAAGTCAGTGGTGTTGCTGCTGCTGCTGCCGCCGCCGCCGCCGCCGCCGCCGCCGCCGCCGCCGCCGCCATGACTTTCAAGCGGAGCCGGGACCGTTTCCATAGTACCCGCTGTTGCGGCTGCTGCCATGTGCGCACCGGCACCATCATCCTGGGTACCTGGTACATGGTGAGGGCCCGGCGCCGCTGAGAGGGCGGTCATGGCGGGGGGGGGGGGAGGTGGTGGTGGTGGTGGTGTGCAGCGCGCAGCGCGCATGCGTGGAGCTGGGGCTTTGCCTATCCTTGGTGCGGGGGTGTGGGGCAGCGCGCATGCGCCCAGAGTGTCTGTCTTGAGGGTGCTGTGGCGGAGCTTCTGTCCTCACCGGAGTAGTTGTCTCCATTCGGGAGTCTGTTGTGTCGTGCCCGGTGTCAAGACCGTGCTTTGTGCTGCTCCCGGCGGGTGAAGCTGCACGCGTTTCCTGCAGTCATCCGCGTGCTTCGGGCCCCTCTTCCTTCCCGGGGTGTGTTTCGAGCTTGCCTAACACAGTTGTTCCCCATCGCCCTTATCTGTGGTGGCTAGGGAGCGAAAATGAAGCGGAAGTTCAGGGCATCTTAATATGGCTCTCTGAGGGGTTTTATTACTATTACTTTTCTTGGATTGGAGGGATAGGGATTCCTTATGTTTCAATCAGGCCTGAATGTATCCTTGGTAAGAGATGAGATGCTTGGGGAGGCTGGAATTTGGGTATGTCAGGGAAGTTGTGGCTGCCTTGTCCCTGGAAATGTTGAAGGCCAGGCTGGACGGGGCTTTGAGCAGCTTGGTCCAGTACAAGGTGTCCCTGCCTGTGGCAAGGGAATTGGAACTAGATGAGCTTTGAAGCCCCTTCCAACCCAAACATTCTGTAATTTTATGATTCTAAGATGTGGTTCCCCTGAGTAGTGTTTAACCTCTGAGAGGAAGGTGAAGGTCTTCAAAATGAGCATAGCTTCCACTTGCTGAAAAGCTTTCCACAGAGCTTTTCAACAAGTTCCAGTTCTCAGCACAGAGGGGTTATACAAACAGATTTGGTTTCCAAAACGCATCTTGTTTTCTGACTGGTGCTTTTTCTGAGAGAGTGCTATGGTGGTGGAGCTGAAATGTTAAAGGGATATTTTTGCAGTAGAGTGAAATACTGTTTTCACAATAGTACCAGCAAGTTAAGGCATGGAGTGTTAACTTCCCTTAGTTCTCTTAAATGTGAACTGAGTTCTTCTTTACTGAAGTAATTTCCTCATTTTTCCTTCCCCTTACCCTCATGGGCTGTAAAAAATGTGAGGGTAGTTTAAAAATATTACATCATACCTTTTCTGTTATCCTGAAGCTGTAACCAAAGCCTGCGTTCTCCTTTATCATTCCCCAGATTGCAAAAATAAGAAAATGCTGAATTCTCATGCCTTGATATAAAGGAGCCATGTACAGAAATTGCTTTTACAGGCAGAGTGTGGGGTTGAAGTTTGCAGAGTGTGGGGCTGAAGTTTGCAGAGTTTATGGTTTATCTTCAGCAAATATATGGATAGAGTCTTTTTTTTTTTTTCCATCTTGAGAGTTCCACTGCTTGAAAAAAAAAATTACAGGCAAACAATAAAATGGCAGGAGAGTAAAATGGAAGAAAAAGCAAGGTAGCTGGTGGGAAGTCTACCAAAACTCTAGGAAAGGGTTTTTTTGGGTTTTGTTTTGGGGTGGGTTTTTTTTGTTTGTTTGTGTGGGGTTTTTTTGTTTGTTTTTTTGCTCCTTTTTCCGAAAGGAAATTGAAAAAAAAGTTGTGATCTTGCTTAAGTTCTATTACTAGTTCACGTAAAATAGAAAAGTAAGGTCCGTTGCAGTACTGAACAGCAGACTTATTCTGGAAACCTGCAGACCCTCCAGAAGTTTTACACTGTGCTGGTGTAAGAGATCAAGAATATGCTTCTGGTACTTCAAGTAAAAGCATAAATTCTTAACAGTGAAGAGGCACTCATCCTTGTTGCAAAACAAAACCACCCTGCTGCCTTCTCTGCTTTAGTTTCCTGCCTGCAGGAGTGTCTGGAAACCCAGGAACTTGGTGGAATGGTGAGCAGGGATGCATTTTCTATGGCCACAGACCCAGTAGTACTTACAGCTTCTACCTGTCTTGCTGTGCTTCCGTTTCATCTTGTTGCTTGGATGCAGTACCTCTCCCTCCTGCCCAAGTCTCTGCAAGTATTTGTAGTACTTACGGACCAACAGTGGAAAGTATGTGGGTCATCTATGAGGCTGATGTCTTCAGAGCTGGAGTAGTGTGTGAGATCAAGTGTTGCTTTATTCTCTTGTAACTGCAACAGATTCAGGCTGCTAGAAGGCAAGAATATAGTGAGTTCAGGATAGTAGCGTGCAGGTGAAGTACTTCACGGCTGTGCTTTTTCTATAAACTGTATCACCTAAACTATGTATTGAAAATATTTACCCATTTCTTCCCAGCTGTCAGCTGGGAAAATGTGGTAACTCTGAAGTCTGACAACTGTTAGCTGTTTGAGCTGAAATAGCTGAGGTCTTACCATGAAGCCTTAGGTGCTCTTGCCTAATGCTTTAAATCAGAATTCAACTATAATTCATACCTTTTGAAGGCTAAGTACGATTTGGACGGTAGTAATTAAACTTACTTTTCTGCTGACAAAAAGAAAATTAAATGGCCTGGGGCATGTTAAGGTAATTAATGCAGCGTTTAAGTGTGACAGTCTTTCAGACATTAGCTTGTGATAAGTATGTCTAAATTAATTTAATAATTAGTGCTTGAAAGTTGTAGTGGGACAAATAGTAGTAACTTGTTTAGGGTGGGATTTTTTGGTTTATTCGTGGATTTTTTTGGGTTTATTTTTTGTTTGTTTGTTTTGCAAGGGAGGTGGCTTTTTGGTGGGGGAGAATGCTCAGTTCAGCAATGGCTTTCTGTTACTGAAACTCTTGGACAGCTTTTATTTACTGGCTAGATTATGTTCTTGTGCTGTGCAGTCCTGAAGGAATTTGATACCAGACATAAAATGGAGTCGCATAGCAGTCTACTCCAGATGTTTTTAGTAAGATAAGAATTTTGGCTACTTAATACATGTGTGTTATTCTTATGTAACGGTTTCTTTAGGCATTTTCCTGTTCCTTGCTTATTTGTGTACTTACATGCCTTGCATCTAATTAACTTTTCTCCTCACTAAACCAATTATATCACTGTCCTTATTGTGTACTTTAGTGAGTCGAGAGAGAGCAAAGGCATTATCTTATAAAATGTCTGCTGTTGATGCTGTGTGGTCAAACTGTGTCTTTTAAGCACACTTCAGTCTACATGCTGTTGTTTCTGATAAATACATAAAGCTGTATGTGCAAAAAGATGAATTAAGAATGTTTCTAGCATACCCATACTTAAGTTCCTGCGCTAATATAGTTTGGTTTATTCTGCAACACCCACTACTGTCCTGTGTAGGAAGGAAAAAGAAACCTCCTATTCCTAGCTCCATAAATGCAAATGTGTGGCTTTGGAGTTTGTTTCTTCCTGTAAACTTTCTTATTAGGCACAGTGTTTTCCAGAAACCGGAAGCATGAACACTGTGCTGGCAAAAATCAGATCAGAGTTCAATAAACACTCCAAAAGTATTAGCATTGTTTTGGAGGGAGTGGCTGTTTCATTCTGGCAGCAAACTTCAGCGATGGAATCAAAGTGATGCAATTGCTACTGGTTAGCAGGAGGGTGAGGAGGATCTCTAGTCATTTGTTCACTGAACAAGATCACCAGAAATGAAGAAATGTAACTGCTCCCAGCCTCATCTTGAAAGTGCTAGGTCTGAAGTACCCCATTTAAAATTATTATTTTTATTATTTCAGTATAGTTAAAAACCAAAACAAAACCCCCATCTTGGTTTGTTTCTTCAGAAGCATGGAAAGGAAAAACACAGGGAAAGTCAGAGGTGAGAAAGATGAGGAGGTGGAGTAACACAAGGCAGTTTTCTTCTTTCTCGCTCATAAAAGGGAATAAGCAAATTATAAGTTGAATTCTTGTTTATGTCCAAGACTTTTCGTCACTTGCAGTGCTTGAGGAAACCTGGACTTTGTCCTCAGGCTTCTAGAGAGACAAAGCACTTTCATAATTGAGTTTTAAATTTATACCATGGGGATACAGCTCACTGATTGAAAAGATAATGCTTATTACAGTCCCACAGCCATTTGAGTTCTGATAATATGGGGAGCTAATATTTCTGTTACCAGTTTGTAACAGAAAAGCTGACTTTCTACTTTAATACCAGATACTGTATTTTTTAATTTTGATATAAGCTACATGAAACTTTAAGATCAGTTATCCCAATTATAACAGTAAAATATATTTCTTAACTTACTACAAACTTAATTTTTTTCATCTTAGTGGAGTCATCTTTTGAATAAGAATTTGAACATCCATTTTGTACTTAATTTTTCTTATTTTTTTTTTAACTTTCTAACAAAAAAGGCTAGGTTGGAGACTGCTGGGTCTCCTGAGGTATCACCTCAGAATGGGGCACTGTCCACCAAGTTGGATTTGTCAGCTCTTAAGGGGATGGTGGTTATAATCTTCAGTTTACACTGATGGTTTCCTGTGCTCTGAGTTTTCTGACTTCCCCATGTACACCATTTGTGAACGTATTTTTTATTCTCAGTGAGTATATTTGTTGAAGCTCTGATGGTCCCTTGCAATTCAAATCATACTCTTGCTGCTAGTCACACTGACTATCAAGTTGAAAGTGGTCTTGCTGTTAAATCAAGCTTCTGTGAAAGAAGAATGTTGGTGATTAAAATGCAGGTTGTGGCTTTGTGCTTAAAAGGACTGCTAATTTTGAGTTGTTGGTTACTCTTAGTTGAAATCCATATATTGAACATGATGAATTGCTCAGTGCTGTGATGTGATTGACAAGTAGTAGTAATGGAGTCCTGGAAGCCCTGGGGTGTTTATCGGCAGAGCTTTGGGTTTCTTGTATTCTCTCTTACTGATTGATCCTAATAGATTGGATTTTGGACGACTCTTTAATTTTCTATTTTCCTTTTTGCCATTTCAGGTTGAGAAAATAAAGTAATACTTAAAACTGCACTCAGTAACTAGTGAAAATTGCGAAGGACTTCAGTATGCTAAATTAGGACCATGGATAGGATGAAAATAGGATAAGAAAGCGACAGATGCAGGATGAGTCTCACCATTACAAGGCATTCAGGTTCTTCAGCACTTCAGTACAAGTGCTGCTTGCTCTTTGCCTTGAGGCAGACTGTCTATCATGGCAGTAAAACTTGGTATTTAACTAATAATTGAATTTTGTCCTGAACTTTACCACTGTTTCAATTATAATTTTGATTGTGTATAAATAATAAATGGATGTGCCTCTTTGTGTTTTATGAAGCAGAAATCAATGCTTCAACTGCCAGAGATCTGAATCTTGACACAGGCTTTTTAAAACAGGTGTAGAGCAGGAAGTTACTTCCCAAAGTGTAGGTCAATACTGCTGGTTTACTTGGAGAGGAGGTAATACAAGCCTTGCAAATACCTTGAGAGCAGAAAGCTAAAGTAGAGAAGGATGAAATGGGAATAATAAGAGAATGTAGTATTCTATACATTTGAATAATGGGGAAGTAAAATACAAGATTTAGACAAGTGGCAGATGAACAACTTGACAGTAAGCCCTGAAGGAAGTGTCTTGTGAGGGGGAAAAATACACTTGTTTCAAGGCTAAAGATGTTGGTGGCTAAACTTAGTTCTTCACTGGCAGCTGTACTAGTTACTATATTTTTACATTCCAAGGCATAAAATGAAGGATACAAGTGGCTGAAAGTAGCTGGGATTTCTAATAAGTTTGTGTAATACATGCTGACATGATCGCATTTCTACAGAGCGATCAGCTAGCTCTAAACCTTGGAGGGGTTGGGAAAACCTGGTAGCAACAGCGAGTTAACGGTGGGAACTGTAAGTCTTAAAAGCTAAAACTCCTTTTAAATGGTCAAAAGCTTTTTTACCGTACTGAAAACTTTTGTAACTATGCGTAGCCACTACTGCTATCATTAACTCCCGGAGCCAAGCCAGTGTAAGAAGAGCTATCTGGCAGATACGTGTAAGTTGTAAGAAATTGCAAGCCAGTCTGGTTATTTTCTCTTGAGGCTAATTGTAAGAGATCCTGCCATTGGTGCCTGCACTGAATACTGATCGGCAGCTTCAAAATGCCACCATTACACTTCTTTTTGTTACGCAACCTTTGGCATGGCTCTCCACATACTAATAACAGAAACTGTGCCCTGTAACTCTTGAATAGGTTATCAGTACTGTGAAGGCATGGGTTTTTTTTGATTTTGGTTTGGTGTTTTTTTTTTTCCCCTCCTTTCTCCAGAATCTTAAGTTACTTTTGATTCTCTTGAGCTTACTAGTACTGAAAGCATTTCTGGTATGTAACAAAATGTGGAAACAGAAGTAGTCTTCAATGGCAGTGTAAATGAGGAGAAGGACTGGTAAGCACATAGCCAGTGCTGAATGCTTAGAAATTCTGGGGTTTAGCCTTTGTGTGAAATTTTGGTTTAACTTCACCTGTGTTTGTGTAGCCTTTTGATAAGACCTGGTGAGGTTTTAATAAATGATCTGGGAAGGGGCGAGACGTATGTGCATTCCCTCCTTCTTGTATTAAACTACCATTTCTTGGGAGAAACCAAGAAGCAAGCTATATTTCATCAGAGCTGTAGTGGAAGTTTTTTCCTCATGCTCTCAGTATTTACTGTGTGACGCTTACACATTGCCTAGTTCCTCCTTCCCTCCCCCAGTGCTGTCTGAGAGAAGGGTACAGTACTGTATTTATGCATTGAGTTAACTCTGCCTTTCAATTTGTTGTAGAAAGCAGAAACTTTCCAAATGTTCCTTGTTGCGTCTGTTTCCTACCTAGCCTCTTTAACTGTTTCCAGTTTTCTGGTTCACGGATCTCTGCATTCATTGTGCAGCGTCATTTAAATTACATCATTTGCTACTAACCCTATCCATCCTGTTTATTTGCAGAGTTGTTTAGTTGTGATTCATTAAAACTAGCAAGTGTTCAGTGCTCTTCTGGTTGTTTTGATAGTAGTTTAACCAAACAGTCTTGAAACTTAATTGTAAATTCAGTTCTGTGTTTGGTGTTTTGGTTTTTGGTGGGTTTTGGTTGTTGGGTTTTTTTGGGTTGGTGTTTTTTGTTGTTTTTTTTTTGGTTTGTTGGGTTGTTGGTTTTTTTTCCCACATACAGGTAAACCAAATAGATTCTTTCTAACTAAAATAAAAGTTTTGTTAGTGTCTTTGATAAGCTCATAGCTATTGCAGTGTAAATAACCTCTAGGTAACTGTGATCCTTCTCAGGTGGTGAACTTGCTGATGGGCATCTTGCTGACGGTAGAAGTGACTCATCCAAATACAGTGCCAACTGTTGATATCCACTATGAAGTCATCGGAAATTACTATGCTTCTGAGAGAATGGCTGGTAGGTGTACAGCTCTGTTGTCTGATTAGAAATAAAGCATGCAATATCATGGTGTTTTTGCCTTACACTAGATGTGTAATGCATGCGTACAGGTTTTTAATATGGTTGTCTTGTTGTCTGACGTTCTTTTTAATTATTCTGGGATTGAGTTGTTCTACAGGACTGTTTTGAGGGTTTGAGAATTCTGTTTTATAGTCTTCATGTTAATTATTCATAGTCTGGCTTGAGGATCTCTCAGTTCTGACCTGTGACTGTAGCTCACATTTGCTAGTAATGAAATGAGAGTGGAAGAGGGCCAAACACCTCTGCCAAGATTTTAAGTGAAATTAAAGCAGATACATGTAAAATGTTACATGTTCAGTAATGAGTGTTGGTGTTCTTGGTAGCCTTAAGCTTATATGACTGAAATGCTTTAGTGTAAAATGGCTATCGTGCTTTTGACTCTAGGATTCTTGTTTCCCATGTTAGGATATAGGCCAGAGGTTTTTGTGTGCATGAAGGGATATTACAATTTTGATTGTGCCATGTAGATATTGTGAGTAACAGTACTTGCTGCTTATTGCTGAGTACTTAGGGCTTCCTGATCAATGCAGTGTATTTTGGTCATGGGAGTACCTCCTTCTTGATGCCATCTGTATGTGTAGATATTATCTTGTAGTGAATTGCGTAAATGAGCGTTTCTGCACTGTATCTTCTCAAATCAGTTGCAGACTAGAAAGTTATGATTCTCAGATCATCTCTTTCAAACATGGAACCACAACAGTTTGGCTTCAGCATTGCTAAAAACATTAACTTACCACATCTATAGACTCTCAAACTGGTTTCTTTCTCTGTTTAAAAATGTAAACTGCGCTTGCTGTATGAGAGTGAGTATTATCTAACTCGTGGAAAACAGCTGTGCTTCTGTCATCAGTAATTATGATGCACAGGGAGAATCTTTTATCATTCAGTTTCCCTGAGTGTCCTGGATTCTGCTACCACTTGGCTTCTGTTCAACTGACTTTTCTTGTAAATGATGGGATATCTTCCACACGGTGGTTTCCTGTTTTCCTTATTGTTACTGAAGTAATAGTGCTACTCCTGCTGCCAGTGACTGAGTTATATAATCAAACCATTTTAAAGTGTAAAGGTTGATACTGGGCTAACTTTACTTAAAATTCTTTCCAGTTGTAAAGATAATTACCTGCATAATTTTAGCACTGATGTATATTACAAATCAGCATCTTTATGTTGCATTACTATCAGTCTATGTCAGGCTTCTAACTCATGTGTCTGAGCTTTGTTCAGGCTTTTGATTAAGGCAGAAGGATTTTTACAAATGCCTTTTGGTTTTCTTGAACCAGATCTTCTCCCATTGAGAAAGGTGAGACTTACTTGGTTCTGCTGCTGCTCGTTTGCACAATGTGACTGTTGAGAGCAGAACTTAGTGGTGGATAGAGCTCAGGTATCTGTCAGATGCAGGATGACAGCTACAGGAAATGACTGATTATTGTTTTTCTTTTAATGCAGAAAATGCCTGTGTTCTGTTTGCAATCTCCCTCCTCATGTTCACAATCAGTGCAATGATGGTGTATGGTGCAATTGCTGTAAGTATGTTTATAGCCCATGGTTTAAAACTTGCTACTTGAATTTTTAACTGAGTATCTTCCAGGGTGCCACTTTTTTTCATTTGTTTGTTTTGTTTTTATCCCCTCTTCTTAGCATCGTGTAGGCTGGCTCATCCCCTTCTTCTGTTACCAACTCTTTGACTTTGTGCTCAGCTGTTTGGTTGCCATCAGTTCTCTAACCTACCTGCCCAGAATCAAGGATTACCTGGATCAGTTGGTAAGTGTTTGTTCAGCTTCAGCTGATACTTTACATTTGAAATTAAACTTTGGTTTAATCGTGTGACTGAGCTGTAGTTATTTTCCTGTGCCTAAGAATGAGGAATTCAGACTACAGCAGCCACAGGGGATGAGTGCTAGGGTGGTTATGAGAAGGAGACCTTAACAGAGGTGGAAGTGCTAAAGGTGTCATTGTTCCCTAGAAGAAAAGCCAGTGAGAGTAAAGAATTGTGATGGGAATTGTTGGTTTAAACTGTCTTGGTTGCATTTGTGCTCAAAACAGTAATGTTTGTGACCCTTTAAGCAGTGTGGTTCTGCTGTAGGTTTGCTCCTGCAGATTGAAAATGTTGATGCTTATTTGGCGGGGAAAAGGAAGAAAAGCATAGATAAGAATAGCTATATAGGATCCTACCCAATTATGGGATGGAATCTGAGATTCTCAGGGTTCCTTTTTAGGTTCTACATGGCTCTTCTTATTTTGCAACAATATCTTCTAAGGAAACTATAACAGAGTTTTCATTAACTGTGTGTTTTAACTGCAAGAAGACTCAATGGGTAGGATACGCTGAGTTAATGGGGGTCACAAGTTCTTTCTGGTTGGTGTTTAGATCTGTTCAAGTAGATGTTAAAAAAAATACTTTTTAAAACAGATTAAAAAAATTGTATTGGAGAGAGGTTTTGTTACAGTGGTCAGGGAAACAGAAGAGTAAAACTCACAAAAGTTCTTTGTTTTAGCTCTTCTGAAGCTTGGGCAATTTTTTGCATTCTGCTTTGCACACATGTAACTTACTGTTGGACTGACAGGAGGTAATCAACATGTAAGTCATTAAAGAGTTGTAGAGGACCACAGGTACAAATATTGTGCTACAGCTGTTAAAAAGGAAATTTCATGGTTATTTATATCAGCATGAGGTTGAGGAAGTGAGTAGGAGTGTAGTACCAAGGCTGCTGTATAGGTAGCCCCTCTCTGAAGTGATCTGTTCTTGCAGGGCAGGCAATATGAATACTGTGCTTCATGGGAGGATAAAGAAGAAACTAGTAAGAAACAGAGCTCTTTGTTTGTGGGACAGTAGTTTATGCAAGAGTTTGATTACATTTGGTGTGAAGTTTGGATGTTCTGTCATATTTGTTACTATGCAGTGTTCATGCTTATCTGTTCTCTTTCATTCCCTTCCTTGTTTCTTTTTAAATAGCCGGATTTCCCTTACAAAGATGATCTTCTTGCCTTGGACTCCAGCTGTCTCTTGTTTATTGTTTTGGTGGTCTTTGCTTTATTTATCATATTAAAGGTAAGTTAAAACTTAACCATGTGTCTGTTTCATGAGTTACTACATAAAGATGTTATCAAGCTGAGTTAATTCCCAATGCTTAGTGTTGTCACTCATTGTGCCTAATAAACCAGGGGCGAGTGTTTTGGCAGTGGAAGGAGGAAATGCATATGTTAATTCAGAGCTGCATCTTGCTACCTACTGAAGGGTGATGTTACCAGTTATTTTTCTTACTGAAAATCTAAATACAGAGGCATTCATTTGAATTACAAAAACTGTTGTGCTGACAAAGCAGATTAGAGAAATGAGTTGATAATACACATTGGCCATGACAATATTCCTTTATTGCATTCATATTATATTTAAGAAAAACTGAAGTAATAAAAAAGAATTTTCCTAATCCTCTGTACTTTTTCCAAGAGGAATGTCTCACTGGGGGAGCAGAAGCCTAATACAGTAGATTTTTGTAGTGATTGGGAAATTCAGTACCTTGTGTATAACCACGTGCTAGCCTGACAATGAAAAATTGAGAGATTAATGTTATACAGATGATAATAAAAAATGTAATCATCTACACAACATGACAGGATGTCTTTTTGCAGCAGTTAATGTGGACTGAAAGTCCAGGCTACTCTGCTCTGCCATCTTCTTGCCTTTCTCAGTTGTGTGTTTGTGCTCTCTCTTTCTCACTGGTAGTTGGATAAGCAGCAATGTTATCTCAGGGATGAGTAGGATTGGGCTGATCTGTCCTCCTCCTTCTGCTCGTCTTCCTCCTGGCAAGTTTGGACTGATAACCACAGAAGCACAGGCCAGTTGAGGATTAATTCAAGTAGCACTGCTGAGGCAGATAGATTAGCTGAATGGATCTGTAAATTCTTTTGCTAAAACCTGTGGCTTATGTTCTGAGCAGAGCTAAATGGGGAACAACATAGGTACGTGGCTACATCTGGGAAATGGCAACTGTGCTTTGGGGATGTGTTGACTAAGTTGATTTATGCTCCTTTTTGTCATATGAATGTAAGCCAGTATCTAATTTCTGAATCAGTTAATGCATATGAGGTCTTTAAAAAGAGAAATCTCTCTTCTTTTAGGCATATCTAATTAACTGTGTATGGAACTGCTATAAATACATCAACAACAGAAATTTGCCAGAGATAGCTGTGTACCCGGCTTTTGAAGCTCCTCCACAGGTAAAACCTCTTTTTGAGATAAAAGGAACCTGTATTGTTTAATTCTGAAGTAGGAAACCACTGTATCATGTACATCTACAAGCCTTGTCCAGCTTTCTAAACAAAGACTAGAAAGATGAAAAAAAGTTAAAGCAGCTGATGTTATGGTGGGTTATATTTTAGTTACAATCTTACAGTGCATAAAGTAGAAGGCTTTATAGAGAGAAGTCTTTGAATGTTCTTGGAGTGCAGCTTTCTGATGGCACCAGTCAAATTCTTTGTTGCTGTTTTGCAAAACCAAGAGGTGGTGGGGTGGAATGGATGACCTTGGGTTAGGTTCAGCAGAGCAGTGAATACCATTGCAGCTTCTTCTACTTCATCGCTATCTTACTAGAAACAGGAGCAAGTTCTTAAACACTTACCTGCAATAGAGGGTTAAGTTGCTGATGGGGCAAGAAACGCTTTTGTTGTTTTGGGGTTTTGTTTTTCTTTCCTAAACCTCTACGTTAATCTCTTCAAAATGTCTTCTTCTCAGTATGTTCTGCCCACCTATGAAATGGCAGTGAAGATGCCTGAGAAGGAACCTCCACCTCCCTACATACCTGCCTGAAGCAATTTTTATGTTGATTAACATCTGTACCAGCTTTCTGGGGGTTTTGTCTTTTAATCTTGCAAAACTGCTTAAGTAATAGAAATATTCAGGGCTTTAGGAGCAAACTGTTCTGTTTAAAATGTTTGATACAAACTTACTAAGCAAAACACATCTGAGAGTGATTTTGTTTGCTTTAATTTTTGTTCTCCGTAATGCTCTTATACATTTTATTGCCTTAGGGCCTTATACTGCAAGAACTTACGCATGTGACTAACTTGTGGCTTTTATTAATACCAACTGAGCCAATCTGAGATTGAAGTTAGCTACAATTATAAGTGTCTGCAGGATCATGCCCTTAATTTATATTAATTTTTTTGTAAAGTAGGTCATAAAGACAATCTGGTTGTGCAGCAATATGACAGTTTGCCTTTATCCAGTTTCTGGAGGGGAATGGGGTTTGAATGTGGTATATACGTGACTTCTTTTTACTTTGCACTTTCCTGATATGTTATCTTACCTTCATTGGGTTCTTTTGGTTATCCCATGTCTTGAAACATAGTAGTTTTCAGGGGGAAGTGAGGTTGGCACAGGACTTCTATTACCATGTGCTGCAAATGCAAGAAAAATAAACAGAAATGCGAAGATGGTTGCATGCTTCTAATCTCATACGTATTTTCTTCTTTGTGATAAAGGATACTTAAATAAATCTTTTACAAAACGTTTACCAGTAGCCTCAGTTGGTCTGTTTGTTGGGTTTGGGGCTTAAGTGTTTCAGTGTGCTGCAAGTGGTCGCACATACATGCAGCTTCAAGTACATGAGCTTCTGTCCTGGGTTCAGCAGTAATTTTTCTCCTTCTTGGTGGCTGGTGCAGTGCTGTGTTTTTGATTTTTTTGGTCTGGGAACAGCGGTGATAACACCAATGTTTGTAGCTACTGCTTAGAATGTTTAGACTGAGCAAGGACA